>MKEJ01015918.1:0-23739 GCA_001753735.1 Embelia ribes
ATTTTATGATTCAGTTATCTATACTTTCTCCATACTGTTCTATGTCTAGTACATCATTTAGGACTCAACTTATAGTCCCTAAAATGATTACTAATCAAATTATTTCATTTTATCATTTTAGTGTTATTTCCAAACCAATAGTTCGGAATTTTGACCATATCTCATTTTATCATTTTAGTGTTATTTCATTTTATTTTATCATTTTATTTATCTACAACTTTCATATTTTGAGAAAAATTTAATTCAAAGTGTAGGGGGTCAAATTAGAGTATGAAATGTTCAGGTTGTAACAGAACTGCAGACTGATAGCAACTTAGTATTTTTACAATATTTCTCAAACCATAAATCGGATTAAGACCTATCGGATAATGTTAAAAAGATATTTCATTTGTATACAACTTTTGTGTTTTGAGAAAAGTTTAATTTGAAGCGTAAAGATGTCAAATTAGATCCCAAAATACTCGAGTTGTAGCAAAATATCAAACTAATAATAGTTCGGTAATTTGGCTATATTTCTTAAACCGTATTTTACTAAGAAGATGCCAATTATCTACAACTTTCATGTTTTGAATATAATTTAATTTGAAACGTAAAGAGGTCAAATCAGAGGCCCATATACTTACATTGCAGGAAAATATCAGGCTGATAATAGCTCGGTATTTTGTATTTCCCAAACTGTAAATCCATTTAAGCCCAAAATTTATAGTTAGAAAGGTATGTCATTTATCTACAATTTTCATATTTGGAGCAAAATTTAATTAGACTTGTAAGGGTATCAAAATAGAGCCCAAAATGCTCCAATTGTAACAAAATGATAGAAAGACAGAATTAATTTTGAATTTATATAAGTTTTTAACCTGTTCTAGAAACCCCCCAAACTAATATTTACTCTATTAATTCAATAGCATATGACTCAAATTATGGAGCGTACCAAATCCGACGACCAAATGATTGCTCGAAAAAACTAGGAAAAGATCCCGGAAGTTACTACCCGACCACGAGTCATCAAAATGACGAGGACGAGATGAGAAAGTCAAATCCGCAATTAGTTGTCCTCCCAAACGTCTTCTCTTCCCGGAATAAGTAATCTTGTAAAGCCAAAATAGTAGCAACAATTTTGTAGAAGGAAACAAAATGAAAAATGAGAATAAGTTAATAAATATAGTGTAAGTCTTACTTCTCATCCATAAGTGTAAGTTTTTTTATGATTTGTATGGAGTGTAGAAATAATGAAATATGGGCAAATATAGATGATGAATTATGGGCAAATATAAATGATGAAGTATGGGCAAAAATAGATGATGAAGATGGTGTCGCACCCCGCAATCATTGACCCATGGATCTCGAAATAAAAAGAAAAGAAAGAAAGAAAAAGAAAAGAAAATAAAAATATAAAATAAATATTTTTACGCCATCATTATCACTGCAATGCCTAATCACCACTGCATGACAATATTACGCAACATATATAACATTCATTCCAGAGTCTTACAGCAGTAAATACATATATTGCCTGCTTACAGACATATGTATACGCTACTCTAAAAATAAATAGGAAGGCCCACATCAACACTATATAAAAACATCTGATACAAATGTAAATGATAGGTTTACATATACAACACCTTAAACTATCTGCTTGATAAAAATAAATAATAAAAAGAAAGAAGTTACAATATGTTATTGCCACTACAAAAGTAATATAAGCAACAACTAGATCTAACTTCTATTTCGTCACTATCATGCCTCTACTATAGCATCAAAATATAATAAAGGAGTATCTATGGATGCTCGAAACTCGCCTTCGCACCTACAAAACCATGTATAATAGTAAAGAAAGAAAAAGAAATAGTCAAATGATAAACATCAAGATCTAATTGAGTCCAAGTGCTATATTGCATGAATGAGCATATTATTCTAAATCAAATAAGGAAATAAATTAAGCATCCTTCAACAATGGTAAAAAGTAAATAATACTAATGATTGCCAATATGAATAACTATGCAATTCGTCATGACTATGCCCATGATAATCAATACTTGCCAACAGTATAACTATGAAAAAGATAATAAAGACTAGCCTCGCCTCATCACAGACTCGAACTAAAAAGTTTGGACTAGTATTAATCGTTTTTTAAAACAATGTTAGGACCTGTCTGCCAAACGTAACACCCATCCTAATCTTTATTGACCGGTTTACCAAACGTAACATCCGTCAAAGTAAGGTTATAGGCCTTATTCCTTCCCGCTGTTTGTAAAATAATACTTTTATCCTGAAAAGAAAGAAAAAGACCACTCGATTCCTAACTTTACTCATACCAATGCTTATGTCTCGCCTACAAATGCTAATGCATGAATATCGGCTATACATGGATATGATAATGAACAACGCCGTATTATGATAAATTATTCAACGAACTAATTACATGTGAAACTTATCATATCAACCACGCTATATATATATATACACACACACACATACATACATAATGCCATACATTAAGCAACTAACTACGCCATACAACTAATTATGCAAGCTTATATACCACAGATTCTCCTTTTTATATTGAGTTTATACTCTATTGTACCTCGCCAATATACCGAATCGTCAACGAAAGGCTAACGTCAAATTCCCCGAAATGCCCCCATCTTGCTTGAACCGAGTTCCTTTAGTATGCCACTTAAATCACTCCGCTCCTATTATATAAAACATTCTACAAGATGTAAGATTGAAGTTTGATAAATTTGTCTTAACAGCCAACTCGAAACAGAAATTAAGAAATCGGATACGAGAATGGAATTCAATGAAATTACCTCAACATGTAGGCCTTGCAATGGCGATAAAGAAGCGTTGAGGCCTTGAATTCAACTGAACCTCGATACCAGATGAAATCACCCTGCCTTCACCAAGCTTGAATTCGCCTTTCAATCCGAGAAATGATCTAGAAGACAACCACGAATCGTCATGCACATAGATAAGAAAATGATCTCATCAGAATAAAGAACAAGAATATCAACTTTAATTTCTCGTAGGAAGAATGCACAGAAATCAAGGATTTGAAAAGGAACATGACGAGAATCGAGAATTACCTCAAAATGATGTCCTTGCTCTAAGGAAGCCAAAAATATAATTTGTTTTCACGTGCAAGCTCGGGAGCTAGATGATATCGCGAGCTAAATTTGTACTCCTATTCACCTCTCCCTCTCCCTCTCTCTTGTTTGGTTCGGATATGGGGGAAATGTAACAAGACAAGTGGTGACATGTGGCCATAAAGTACTTTTTCACCTGTTAATGTGTCCGACGCCATGTCTGACGCCTCTGAGTCGATTGTCTGACGACTGTCAGGCGATGGGCAGCCTGTTATATGGTATTCGGACACATTGGAAATATTTAGAAAAATTTTCAAACTTTTGACCAAGAAGTGAAGTTTTGGAAAGGTTTGTCCGACGTCTTCCACCCATCGGATACCCTCCGGACATGACAATAATTATATAATGAAAAAATTTATAATATCATTAAAGCAAAAAATTCATTTGAATTTCTAGGATGGTACATATGGGCAAACATAGATAGTGATGTGAGGTAAAAAAAAATGGATAGTAAAAAGGTTGAAACAAATAAGTCTTATTTGTCGACCACTAATCTTCGAATTTTGGTACCCGAACATCTTTTGAAATTGTTATTTTAGTTTTAGTCTCTTAACTTATAGGGTCTTACAGTTCTTCCCCCCAAAAGAAATTTCGTCCCCGAAGTTTAAATCATACCTGCAAATAATGCCGAAAATTTATTTTGCATGTCATCTTCTTGTTCTCAGTTTTATTCATCAACTCCGTGATGCTTCCAAAGCACACATACCAGGGGAATAATCATCCCGCGCACAATCTTTTCTCGGTGATCAATGATGTTCATTGGTTGTACCTTGAAAGACATATCTTCCTCCATCGTCAGGCTAGAATGGTCAATCACTTGAGATAAATCTGGTTCAAACTTCTGTAACATCGACACGTGAAAGATTGGATGAATATTCTCTAGTTATGGTGGTAAAGTCAAATGATAGGCCAGCTTCCCAACCTTTCTGATAATCTGAAAATGGCCAACAAACCTCGGTGATAATTTACCTTCTTTCCTAATCACATCACCCCTTTCTAAGGTGATATATTAAGGAATACGTGATCTCCCTCTTCAAAGGACAATGGACACCTTCTTTTATTGGCGTAACTTTTCTGACGACTTTGTGTTATCACTAACCTCTGTCTAATCACATTCACCACTTTTGACATTTGCTGAACAACATCCAACCCTAACAATAACAACTGTCCGAATTCCATCGAATATATTGGGGATCTACACAGCCGCCCATACAATGCCTCAAACAGTGTCATCCCAATACTCGAATGGTAACTGTCATTATATGCAAACTCGACTAGATGGATATACTCTTCCCAACTTCCCCTAAAATCGAGCACACATGCTCTCAGCATGTCCTCTAAAGTCTAGATAGTCAGCTCGATCTGTCCATCTGTCTGAGGATGATAGGCACTCTTCGTCAATTTTGCGCCATAGCATTCTGCATCCCTTCCCAAAACTGTGATATAAATCTTGGATCCCAATCGGATATGATAGTATAAGGTATACCATTTAACCGAAGGATCTTCTTCACACATAATCGTGCCAATACTTCTGCCCTATCTTCTTTCCAAATCGGTAAGAAATGGGCCGACTTTGTTAGCCTATCAACGATCACCCAGATAGTATCCTTTTGACCTTGCAATCTCAGTAAACCACTCACAAAATCCATTGTGATATGCTTCTATTTCCATTTCGGTATCTCAAGTTGTTGCAATTTACTGCCTACCTTCTATCGATCCCCTTGTACTTCCTGACCTGCCAAATACCGAGCCACAAATTCAACAATGTGTCTCTTTAGACTCGGCCACCAAAATGTGCAACTCAAGTCATGATACATCTTATTCCCCCCTGGATGCACCATTAACCATGACTGGTGTAACTCTCTCAGTACTTCTCCTCTCATCGACTTCAGTATATATAATGGATCTCGATATCTCAACTCTCCACGGTCTCTAACTGTCCAAACTCGTGACTCCCCACTCGATAAGTCTAACTACTAACTTGGGTTGTGCGAGCATAGCACCCAAAGTGATATGCACTCTTTCAGTAATGAACTCATTATCAATGAACTCCAATCCGAACTCACCAAACGTCTTCACTGCAACTCACTCATCATATAAGAGACATGCTAAAGTATACTAAGTTTTATGACTCAATGCATCTACTACTACGTTCGCTTTTCCTAGATGATACTAAAAATCAAAGTCATACTGTTCTAAGTATTTCATCCATCGTCTTTGTCCTATATTCAAATCTCACTATATGAAGATAGACTTGAGGTTATTGTGATCAAAGAACACCTCAAAATTTTCTCCATAAAGATAGTACCTCTATATCTTCAATGCAAATACAACGACCCCCAACTCTAAATCATACGCCGGGTAGTTCTGCTCATGTATCTTCAACTGTCTCGAAGTATAGTCTACTACCGTCTCAGTCTACATCAAAATACAACCCATACCTTCTTTGATTCAACACAGTATATGGTATATCCCACTCCCTTATCTATATCCCACTCCCTTCCCAGGAATAATAAGCACGGGAGCCATAGTTAACAATTTATTTAGTTTCGCAAAAGTCAGCTCACACTTAGCATCCCATTCAAACTTGACCCCTTTGCATGTAAGGCGGGTCATGGGAGATGCTATCATAGAGAAATCATTTATGAACCCCCGATAGTAACCTGTTAGTCCCAAGAAACTGCAAATCTTAAAGACATTCTTGGACCACTCTAGTTCGAAACAACTTCAATCTTCGATGGATTACCGCTACTCTTTCAGTTGTCACAACATGCCCCAAGAACTTAACCTCTTGCAGTCAAAACTCACACTTTGATAATTTTGCATACAACTGGTACTCTCATAATATAGACAATACAAGTCTCAGATGCTTTTGGTGTTCTTCTTCAGTTCTTGAGTATACCAATATATCATCGACAAATACGATAAAAAATTGATCTAAGTACTCTCGGAATACCCTATTCATCAGATCCATAAACATTGTTGGAGTGTTCATCAATCCAAATGGCATAAAAAGAAACTCAAAGTGCTCATAGTGAGTTCCGAACGCAATTGTCTCCACATCTTCTTTCCGGACTCTCAACTGATGATAGCCTGAACAAAGATCAATCTTCGAGAATCTTTTCAACCCCTTCAATTAATCGAACAAATCATCGATCATCGGCATTAGGTACTTATACTTAATTGTAATCCTATTCAACTTTCGATAATAAATACACAATATCAACGTTCCATCCTTCTTTTGTACGAATAATGCCGAAATACTTTACGGTGAAGTGCTACGCTAGATGAAACCCTTTTCCCACAACTTTATAATCTATCTGTTCATCTCCCCCATATCAGCAGGAGTTAAATAGTACAGTGCCACATAAATCGAACTCGTATTAGGAATGAGGTCTATCGTAAATTTCACCTCACGAGGTGGTGGTAATCCACTAAGATCCTTCGGAAACACATCAGAAAAATTGCGAACAACTAGAGATATCTCGGGGAGTACCTCCACGGTCTCAACGATAGAAAGACTCACTAAATGATAAGTAAGGGTATTACTTGTTGACTCTGTAACCACCCAAGGGATGTCCCAACCACCAACAAATCTAACAACAACTCCCTCATTTAGATGCAATGTAACCCGACGATGGTCACACTCTAGCACAAGCCACACTCTAACACAACATGATTAGCCGATAACCAATCATACCCAAGATGACATCAAATCCAGATATGTTTAGAACGAACAGATTACAAGCAAACACATGACCATATATAATAATGTAGCAACAACGGCACATGAAACTTGGAACGATACATTTGCCTAATGAAGTATCTACTAAAATGTGTGTGTCTAAAGCCTGAAGTACTAAACTCAATGCGCTAACAATAATCATGTTTGCATTGTATAAAGGAAGAAGTCTAGATGTATACAAATCCTAAATAATGTATGCTCAACCTCATCCACTAGCAGATATCCATGTTGGACTTACAGGGCATCCCCTGTCTATCTAACACCGAGCTAAGTATCAACAATGATCATCATAAGTTACCAAGTCTAAAAGTATATATATAAGAATAATGTCACATGAATTTAGGTTGCTAAACATCTACCCGATAGTCTAGACATAGCTCACTCTTCAACCTGATAGACTCAATAACTTACAGTTCTCAAGGTAATTATAAACCTCGAGCTTTGATACCAACTATAATGTCTCAGGTTATAAAGCAACCCCGAGTACATCACTATAAAAATAATATGAATAATTCAACCAAACGAACTGCTAGATATATGGTATAAATCTCCAAATACAACACAAAGTCTCAAATAGGCTTTATTAACATGTTTTATATCCGCACAATACACAATACTGGAAATGATAAATGGTCTGAATTAAATATAGAAAGGTTGGAAATCAACGATACATTCTCAAGAGAGTTTCGACCTATCTTATCTCAAACTCTCTGATTTCAAGTTCCCAGTTCTACTTGGAGTTTTCACACAAAAAATAGTAGAAAAACTAACAAAATAAGTATGGTCAGAATGATTTCTAGTCTATTGAAAGAATGATAAATATGTATATACAACTATCAAAATATGAAAGTAAATCATATTATTCCAATATTATAACAGAAAATTATTAAACTGTTATCTCATCTCGTCCAATCTGCGCATGTATAAACATATTATGGTATATATGAACTGCCAAAATAATAAATACAATACTAAGAACCTTTACACATAAAGTCACTGCAAATGGAAGGATCCCCACAGGATCGGTTATACTCAGTCATATAGCTACTGAGATCATCATCCAAGTGCATAACTTCAAACCTTGAACATGTAGCTTGCAAGGCCTCAAAGATACTTTGGATATATAGCTTCCAAACTCTAAAATATACATTGGACATATAGCTTCTAAGGCCTATAGTATAGCCTAGACATATAGCTTCCAGAGTCCTAAACATACCAAATTTATTGTAACCTGACAAAAATGGTCTGCTTTAAAAAAAAATGTAGTGCTATAATCTTGCTTTTAAAGAAATGATAAATACAGAAAAAGTTGACATGTAACGCTCACATTTTCGCAATAATAAACCAAAACTATAAGAAACGGGATTTTAGGAAAAAACCTTCATTCCAGATTTAAAACATCCACACAAAACATCAATGATAATAATAATAAACATCTTTCAACCCTTTTATTATGTTTTGGCCTCTTATCGAAATAAAACAACGAAGAAAATAACAATATCAGCTAATTGTCTACGTCAGTTTGGAAAACCATAAATAAAAGTAAAGAGACATAAACTTTTTAAAAGTCGCTATCCTTGAGTGAGCGTCAACCTACGTTTGTTTACCATGATCAACCATACCTGTTACTGTTTGGTGTTTTATAAGAAAAATAATGCAAAAATGCAACCAAATGGTTGCGAGTTAGACATGTATCCAATAGTGATGAAATAACAACTTATAAGACGTAATTCATAAAGCAAGTAAACATTAATTTATGATATATACCCTTAACCGACTGAACTTACATTAAATAGCATGTAATGTAAATATCGATGCATCCGACACAACATATGACTCTGGTATCATATCTCGAGGTTTTACGCATAAAGGATTGTGGATAGCCCTTCTTATCATGAGTTCCAATAGAACCCGTTCAAGGTTGGTAGTAAACCGCCAGAACTAATACATACTCCCGGACAGTCTAATACCTAGTAATAGTACATGGAATAGATGTATTGTCGTAACTAACAATATTCAAAATCTATATCATCCTCATATCTTACAACATTTGATATGTTTTACTTCTTTACTATAAGAGTTTCCTTTTCATTTCATCCACTTATACACACAATAGAATAACCATTTGAAAAATAGGGGAACAGATCTGAATGAACTCAATTTCGTCCAGACCAAAGCTATTTCATCCGGACAAAATTTCTTTCGTCCCAAACACGAATTCCATCCACGAAAATATGACCAAACATCTTCCAAACACAATCAAATTACCCAACAACACCTATGATTCATCAACAAATACATTTAAACAACTAAAACATCATGTTTCATTACTATTGAACTATTATTCCGCCATGTACCATATGCAAAAATAATCGATTCCCTTGGAAAGCTTGGAGGGGAAAACTAGACGCTGCCATAGGATAATGTACCAATGAAAACACAAGTCCTATGAAATTGATTACGAATTAATTACTGATTTTAACAATTGGGCCTTTATCATATGAAATTATGTGATTTAGGCACGATGTATGATAATCTTTATGGAGAAGTTGATGAACAATTCTTACCTCACGACGAAGAGGACGCCGAGAGGAACACAGATTTGCAACTAGATCGTTGTCTTGTGCGATTCCCTTCCCATATTTGATGGATTTATCCTTAACCCTTCTTCTCCATCTTTCTCCTTCTCTCTTCTTGTTGATATGAACGTAATACGAATGAATAATTGAACGGAAAGAGATTGGGATAGAAATAATTAATTTTCTGTTTCACCTTCAGTTTATTACTATTTAGTGCTCATAATTTACAAGGCCTTACATGATACGTAGCAGTTTATATGCTTTATTTTAAAGATTGTCGATTCATGTATCATTTTTTATTTAAAATTTTGATTTTTTTTTCTTTTGGCCGATTCGGAAGTACCTAATTAAAATCTTTAAGCAAATACGAAGTCTATGGAGAACG
Organism: Embelia ribes; assembly: GCA_001753735.1. Classification (NCBI taxonomy): domain Eukaryota; kingdom Viridiplantae; phylum Streptophyta; class Magnoliopsida; order Ericales; family Primulaceae; genus Embelia; species Embelia ribes. The sequence goes on from MKEJ01015918.1 coordinate 9,859, forward strand.
GTTGCCCAAGCAGTATAACAATGAAGCTTCATAGTAAAGGGTAATCTATGACAAATTTAAAATTAATTGTAAAACGTATACGTGCATTTCTAATAAAATAGAACACTACTGCCAGACATTGTTAGTCTGACTTAAATGACGAGAGTGTGAAAAATGTTAATAAACTAAATGTTAGTTTTATATTTATATAGCAATAGATTGTATTTGTAATTATATTAACCTAGATCTATCATCTACTTGAATTGCCCACTACTAAAGGTGATAAAACTTTTGATCAGCTATAACTATTAATCATCCTAAGTCCATGACTAGTGAGTAGTGACTCAAACATTACCATGAAAAGTAACCTAAACATTAAATCGTTCTATCTATATTTAAAAACAAAACCTAGAACTATTTTCCTAATTAAGAGGCCGAAGAAGTTGTTATATAGCATCAGCAGTACAACGTCTCTGACACGTGCTATTAATATTATTAATGATGATAATAAAAAGAATGCACAACAAATTATTTTTTAATAGTTGTCATTTGCTTCATTTAGGGATGCAATTCAATAAAGATGTTAGAGAACGGCTCGAGAGTAGATCGTTATGTGACTCAACTCGGTTAGTTTGATGAAAGAATCGAGCAATAGCCAAATTTTGGAGTTCGTTTAGTAAAAGAGCTGAGTTAAAGCTTGGTAAGGCTCGGCTCGGCTCATTAGTTCGAAAGCTTAACTCGTTTATGTATATACATACATATATATATATATATATATATATTATTTTAAGGCTACACACGTATACAATAATGTGGAGATTCTTATTTTCCAACATCGGTTGTATAAGGTAGATTACCCTTTAAATTTAATCAAGTATAAGTTTTAAATGTAACTATTACTAAAAGACCTGATTCGTGAGTCAGCTCAAATCCTAGATATTAAGAGATGATTAGAGCTAGAACTGGATTACTCAGGCTAATGGGGAGTCAAGCTCGAGGTCATTAATAAACCTTGCAATCGAGTCTGAACAATACTAAGCTCCATTCGTTTGCTCCCCTGCTTTTGGCATATTATGGGTAAAAGACCCCAAAAATACAATGCATGTACAACTCGTGGATTCACGTAGTATAACATTGTCGTTTTGGGCAATATTGTTCATACAATGCTAAAACATTGAAGGGGTCAATCATCCTTTGATTAGTTCTACATGTGCATACTTAACTACATATCTTCAACTAATTTCACACGCCACACATTTAAAACGAGTCATACTGAGTAAATTCACGACTTTACGAATATATAGCACGTTCTCTGTCCCATTGTTAACTCGTCATAACAAACGGCATCAATCAGTCTCCTAAGCATGCAAAAACCCATTGGGATCGCAATCATCAATCCCCCTTAAAGGAAATGAATATCTTCTTATTCCCACACTTGTGACTGGCTATGCCTTTAATTCCATAAAAAAAAAAAAACAGTGGATCTACATTGTACAATATTATCAAGTTCACCAGAAATTTACTTAACTATGTAGTTCCAACCAACTTCAATTCCATGCTTGCACGTTTTTAAATTGTGTTCTTTTAGGTAGATTCATGATATCACGTATAATGCACATCCACGTTATCAACTTATACGATATGGAATGAGTGGTTGCCTACCTTCCAATGAAATAATTGATCATACTCGTCATCACACATCACATCAAACACATATCCAGTGCAAGCACACCCACCTACAATAGAGTCGATTTTATGCTCGATCCTACACAAGGAAAGAAGATGTTATCAATATGCTGATCGAATCTTTCATTGCACTAGAACTCTCTACAAACTCTTCACAAGTTTTTTAAATGAATGTCTATTATAAATTTCAGCCATGTCAGGGCTGTGTAGTTGTAACAAGCTGCAACTCTTGTTTCAAGGTACTAACTTGCTGGAGTGCAATCTTTAATGGTTGCAATTGTTGGGCCAAAGTTTAATAGTTTAATTTTATTAAACTTTATGACTTTTCACTCCAAAATTCAAAATTTGGTGAAACAAAATTTTAATTACAAATTTGGCGCAAATATTTGCTGTAGAAGCTAAAAAATTGAGGAATCATAGGCTGGCAAGGCCATCCGGCCACCGCCGCTGTTGGAATATTTTTATTTTATGACAATATAACTCTTACAATTAATTACATAGGTTACATGTAACTATTGCAATCTATTCATATTTTATTGCATAAGTTATATAAAAATTAATCACCATTTAGTTGTCTATATATTAATTTTAAAGGTTACATATTTTAATAGTGGCCATAAATTTTAAGGTTAGTAACCGTAAATTAGAAGCTAATGGTCATGATGGTGAGTTACAAACTTTATAGATTCCGCATAATTGAATAATGAAGATTAGTCTTCTACTTTTATGGACGGTATATATTTAAGAAATTTCAAGAAATTTGGGCACTACCTCTCCTTATATAAGGTACACAAATTCCATCAATTTATATAGCATATAAAAATATCTAAGTGTATAAAGAGGATAAAAGGAAAAAATCGATTTCGCTAACAAGTTGTGTCATATCACATACTTATTTTTGTTATTCCGGTAAGTGAAGCTTGATGCATTTCACTTATTCTTTCTTGTACTCAAGTATGTTTCTTAACCGTATATTTATTTTTTAGTGAATATCATGGAATCAAGATTCTTTAGTTATGTATTTTATGTATGTTAAATTTAGTTAAAATATTCATGTTATTTGATAATAATTAACATTTAGTATAAGAGCTTGGCTTTATATTTTCATGATGTTTCTAAATATTGAAACTATATTTGTGTATAAATAAATTTGCACATTTGTGTGCTAGTAGGAAGCTTTTTTACATTATGATGTTTTGGTCATAAGTGTTTTTTTCCCCTCTTAGTCATTATATTTTTTTGTAAATCGAATGATGTTATACTAAAATTAACAAATATGAATATGGGATGTCATTTTTCCTTGTAGCCTTTTAGTTTCCAAAATGCTACTTTAATCGTTTTTGTGATTATTTTAAAGACACAATTTTTTGGCCAGAATTAATTTTTTTTAGTTCCGTTAGTGGGTTAATGAGAGTTTATTTGTCACTTTTGTTGTGTTATATCATATAATGAAATAAAAATTTACACAGATTAATTAAAAGTTTTTATTTATGGTTTAATTCAATGAATAAATTCAATCTTTACATACATAAATATTGTGTTATATTTTATGATTTGTTGTTTTTGTACACATTAAAAAATATATGACAAATATATGTATATTATGAAAGTTTAGCTAATGTTCATATTTAGTAGATTAAAAGTCAACACGTTTTAATCAATTTTGTTGAATATTAGCATTTAGTTTGATTTATCCTTCATAACATGTATATATGTGTGTGTTTTTATTTATTTATCTGATATTCATAATATTGGTTGATTAAAGCGAAACACATGCTTTCATCAATTTTGAGGAGTATCAAATTTTACGTTAAATCCACTTATGTATTTCACAGTATACAACTGATCCCAAATCAGGATAAAGGAAGAGAGTTGCAGTAGATTGACGGCCAGCTATAAAAAATAGTCGTACCACATGAAATGGAACCAAATAAGAATTTCGTTGGGACGTTATCTATTTAGCAACGTGCTACTTCTAAGCCCAGATGTGGTGTTAAATTGATAAGGGTTGGGGGATTCCCTCGGCAACGTACTATACTGGGCCTTGTGGTGTAGTGTTAAATTAGTAAGAATGCAAGTTAGGGCATTCCCTACAAGCAGCGCATTACATCGGGGTCCAAGTGTAGTGAAACATAGGTAAGGGTTCTCGCATTTGAATGGACAGGTGCATGTAAAGAAATTAGTCCATGAAAATAAGGTTCGTCGGCATCTTGGAACATAAGGTCTTTGACCAACCAGCTAGTTAAGGTTGGAAAAGTTATGAACAAGAGAAGAATAAATATTTTATATCTTTAGAAAACTAAGTGGATAAGTGAAAAGTCAAATAGATAACATCGTGGGGATCATAAGCTATAGTGCATGGGTAAGAATAATAATAGAAATGAGTTTGAAATAATTGTTTCTAAAAGTTTATATAAAGATGTTATCAATGTAAGACGAAAAGGTGATTAATTTTACGTATTAAACATGTGGAGGAGATTATAAATGTGTTTAGTGTTTATATACCCCAAGTAGGCTTAGATAAAGCTAATAAGAAATTTTTTTTGAATGATTTAGACAAAAAGTACAAGTAGACTTAGAGGGGACTTAAATGGACCTATAGGTGAAAGTCGATATGGCTTTGAGGGTATGCATAGGGGATATGGTTTTGGAGATAGAAACAATATCGGATATGTTATTTTGGGATAGAAATAATGTCAGATATTCTATTTTGGGATTCACTACATCTTTTGAATTGATGCTTGTAAATACATGGTTCAAGAAAGAAAATCACAATGCTGATATATAGAAGCGGGATAAAGGCTAGTCAAATTGATTTCTCCAAAATTAGAAAAATGGATAAAAACATATGTAAATATTGTAAAGTTATCCCAAGAAAGAGTGTCGACACGTAACATAAACTCTCAGTTATAGATATTTGTACATAAAACTGGCAAAAGTAAAGGGTCGAATTCAAGATTCGAAGATTAAGTGATGGAAGTTGAAGGGTATTATAACGTCCCAAAAATTTTGAGTAAATTTTTTGTATTTTAATAATATTATATCGTACACTATAATATTATTGAAATATATTTCTTGATGTGGTTGTAGTGTTGTTATAAGTAATGTGTTGGTCGTTGCATATCATGTTGTGTAGCGGATGTGTATTACATCGTTATGTGGCGAGTCGTTAGACGTTGGCACATTAATATATGATATACATATTAGCGTATCGGTGTTAAGGATATGAGATAGGGTGGTGTGTAGGTCATTTTAGTGATTTAGCTTTTTTCTTCCTGAGGTAACAGCCGACCGATATTTCAAGGTTAAAATTATCTGGAACCCGGCTGAGAGTACCCTAATCCGTTGATGTATATTTAACAACAGGCTGATAAGTTGTTATAGACCGGATAATATATCTAGGCTAAAACTCTATGGAATCTTGTTGAGGGAATATCGACCAATTGATACATAGCAGTCGGCTGATACATTGATATAGACCAGCTGATAACAGTTTTATCTACTTTACTTACTTGCATTTTAAACCTTTTGATTCAATTATTTTTCCCATTTTCAGCCCAAAACTGAGTGGAGGAGAGAAAGAGTAAATGAGGGGGTGATTTTGAGTTTCAAAATTTCGTCTCTTTATTCCATCTAACTCAGGACTCTATTTTCAATAAAAAATGGAGATTTGGATCCCTTGTTACGGGATTGTTCTTTTTAGGTAAGTCTTGAGTTCGATCTCATCCGCTGTTGATGTCTTGATTTTCGTGCTTTTGTTGCACATTGAAATAAAATTGGTATTATTGTTCCTCATTACGTGTAAGTTCTTTTTCTCTATAAGTTTATCTCGTTTTGTTGAGTGGATCTAGATCGAATAACGGGGTTTAGTGGAGGCAATTTGGGGATTTTCTTGTGTGAAGTCTCGAGTGTCTTCTAGCTTGGTTCAAGGTACAAGCAGTCTCCTAAATACTGGTATAATTGTGAGTGTATGCGTTGTACTTAACGTATAATTTGTGTTGTTCGAGATAAGTTGTTGAGTATTTATATGCTTTTTTTTTTGTCTTGTTTCATAGTTAGATATCATATATTATTGTAGACATTAAATTTATATTGGAATTCATATCATATCATTGGGTATATCATTTGAATTCAATATGTTGCAAAGGAGTTATTTTGAAATGGTTAATGGAAATGATCTCTAATCGAGGTTATAATCGTGGACCTGATAAGGTGATGCCTTTTCCCTATATTTCAAGAACATTTGATGTTGAATGTAAATCATGGTTGAAATCTCATAGTCGATGTTTTAAAGAAAAAGGATGGAAGTTTTCAAAGTGTGCGTTGCATTTCATATTAAGGATGAGTATTTTGATTTCTTTTAGGGACATGTCTATTTCCTTTCAAGGTTTAAAATAAAAATAAATAGAAGACTCGACGCCTTACCGTGATAGGCGTTACCACTTAGGGGATGGGTCAATGAAGGTTATGATTAGTCGTTACTACTCGGGCAAGAGTCATAACATTTTGTTTGAAAAGTGACCTACCTATCCCAATATTTATTTGAGTCGTTTCCGGGTGTGTTATCGGGTATTATCGGAGATTGTCGAGTTGGTGTGCGTGTGTTGTCATTCATAGCATCACATTCAAATTCTATTAGTGCATTATTATATTTGAGGAACCGCATAACATTATATTTATCATGATATTTAGAAGGCTAATTCGTACATTTCCTTCCATATATTGTTCATAAATTATGGTGTAAGTCCAGATGTTGACAAGAATCATCCTTGAGCTAGGCGTTTTACGTTGTAGATATTTTTGACTAATGGCAATACATTTTGCAGTTGCAGATTTATTTTAATGTTTATTTCATAGACTCACTCTCATATTTTATTTCTTGAAGCTTAGTATTGTAGTAGTTATACTCTTTTGAAATATTTTACCCAGTTGTAGCCTTCAGTGGAGAGATCTATTCAGGTTAGAATGTTGTGTAATATGTTGAATAATTGAAGCATTTAGCTATTGTATATCGTAAACATGGAGTTTACAATTTCATTATTGTAATATATCTTATATTGATAGCTTATAAGGATATATTTTCTATTGCATACTCCTATATTGTTATGTTACAGATTGAGTTGTTGATGAGATTGGCGATTAGCGTATTTTTTTTCCTATTTTAATTTTAATACCAAAACCTTGTATTTTTATTTTCCTTTTCTTTAAAAAGGGAAAACACTCGCCCCCCTAGATTTTTCTGAACTCGGGGCATGACAGGTTGGTATTCAAGCTTAACCAGGTTATGTAAACCTTGATGACTTATGGGTAGAATTGGTTGTGAGGACGCGAGCGTAGGCTTGTTGTGTATTGGTTGTTGGTAAATTGTATGTTTTTGAATTGTAGTCGTAGGCGTTGGCGTATGTTAAGTGAAACATTGGTGCATTTGACTTATGTTTGACTTGTTGTTGTTTGTATATGTAAAGATCGAGACCATTATCAGGATTTTCATAGCTCAAGGTGGAGGAGGTCAGCGTGGTGATGGACGTACTATTGGTCAAGGTGGTCATACGGGTGGGCAAGATGCGGATGATATTGACGGCATTCTTACGAAGGCTCGTGAAGCTGAGATTCGAACAGCGGAGAGCAAACCCAATATTGAGGATGAGGGAGAAATGAGCCTGGAAGAGAACAAGGAAGAAATTCCTGATATGCATCCTCATGATCCGCCACAGGCTCAACCGGAAGCGGAGGGGACTTTTATTCCACGAACGAAAGGAGTTAGTGCTAATGTTAAAGGATTTCCCAGATATTCTTCTTTAATGTTTTGTTAGATGGAAGAAGTGTAATGTCCCAAAAATTCAAAAAGAATATTTCGCATTTTAATAATATTATATAGAATATTATAATATTATTATTATGTGTTGTATGATTAAGTAATATTTGCCGCTACGATTATGGGGTTCAACCTGCCCGGTTAGGTTGCGGAGGTCAAAGGGAAGTTGCTCCTTACGAAGCGGGACAATGCCCCGGTAAAAAAATTTATTGGTTGATTGTTACTAGAAAATAGTGTTTTGCCAGAGTGCCAGTACACTGGAAGTAGTGTACCAGTACACAAACTCCTTTATCAGATTAGAGCTTACTGGAAGCTCGCACACCAAATGGTATGACGGTACTCAATGGTGTACAAGCACACCAAATTAGTATACTATTACACCAGATTAATGAGAACAGGGTCATGGATTCGACTCACTGGAAGCTGGCACACCAAGTAGTGTAACTGTACTCAGCGGTGTACTGGTATTGTTACACATAATTTATATGAAGAGATACTGGATTCAAAGCTCACTAGAATCCGGCACACCAAATGGTGTATCTGTACACCTAGTTAGCGGGAACAAAGGTTGTGGACCCCAGTGTCATATGACTTTATAACACTCTCTCTCTTCCCATTACTCCATTTTGTGATAGAAAGAAGGGGGGAAGGGAGAGAAAGATAGAGAGAGAAATAGAAAGGGGAAGAGATAAAAGCTTTGAATTGATCAAATGCCCGAAGGTAGATCTAAGATCTAATAGTAGATCCTCGATCCTAGGAACATAGAGGTCATTTCTATGTAAGTTTTTCTTCATTCCTTTCGTTTAATGTGTCTCAATTTCTGTACACTTTTCATACATGAAATTTTATTTGACATTCTTCTTCCTTATGAAGAATTGATCATCTTTATGTTTCAGAGTTTAAAGATTTGATTTCATTTGCTAGATCAAATCGTGGAAAGAAGAAGAGAATTTGGGACTTCTGTGTAGAAAGTCTCGAGAAGCCTTTTTATCATTTTTGTAGGTACGGTAGACAATAAGCGTTAACTTAAACATAAGAATTTACCTTACGTGAATTTTATATGATACTGTAGAGAAAGAGAATTGACACAATCCCTTAAGAGAATGTGTTTTTCGTAGATTATAGTATAAATTCTAACTTGAATTGTGGACTTGGTAGGATACCGTAGAAGAATGTAAATTGATACGTTCATAAGGAAGATGATTTTTGGAGTAGATGTTAATAGTAGAAATAACATGATGTATTTAGCTTGTGTAGTTAAAATTCACATGTTATTCATATTGCAGTTTATTATTTATATAATTCTTGTAGTTCATTGTTAACATGTTACTTATTTTACAAATACTATGCTTAACATTAGTAGTCATGTAAAATGTATGAGTAGAAGACATGGCATTTACATTGATGGTGGAGTATGATATTGGTAGGACAGTGTATCACTTTTATAAATAAAGAAACAATGATACCTACATCCTTACTGTGAAAGACGGGAAACCTACAGCAGGAATTATCCATTTATTCTACGTAATGTAAGACGAGAGTAAATGAAGGCTTTGTTCTGTTTCAGGTTCGGGAACTTAGCGGCGGTCATCGCTAGTTTTACATAGGAGAGGTAGATAGATGTCCGAAATAATATCTAAGAGGTAGGCATATAGTATTAATACAGCTTCATATAGTAGAGACATACATTGCATACATGTGTAGTTTATATGTTTAGTTCATGATTCATATCCGCTTACCTTTTTTTTTTTTGGAAATTATGATTCATATCTGCTTATGCTCATAAATCTTTCATATATTTCTTAGACTCCTACTTACGTTTTTACAGGTTGTCTAATCGTTACTTTTCCTATTTCTCTCTTCTTATATCTTGTATTGTAGAACCGGAGGAGGGTATTAAGCATTACTGTTGATATGATGCCACATTATATATATATATATATATATATATATATATTTTGGCTTATTATGATAGGCAAAGAAAAGAAGAAGATAGCATTTTGATTTATTACCTTTCATTTTGTTGTAGCCATTCAAATATGTAAAAAGTGAAAGTATAGATATGTTCTTGTCCTTTGTGAAACTGAGAGTATATGTATACCTTCTGATAACACTTTTTTTTTTTTAACAAGTAAGTAGCTTATAGTATTGTATCCATAAACAGGCAGATTTACGATATTGATGTATATATATATTTTTTGGCATTGACATTGGCTTTCAACCTTCTGTTCTAGATTAGCTTACTTTTATTGTACTAATGTGAATGCTATAAACTATGAGTAGTATCGTCCTGCAGTAGCGATTAGATGCGTTGATGAGAATGCGGTAGAAAATATGTTTCCATTTTATTTTCTATTCAATAAAATTTTTCATCCTTTTTATCTTCAAAAAGGGAAACAAAAAATCTCACATCTCTAGGTTTCTTAGGATTCAGGGCACGATAGGTTAGTATCAGAACTTAACTGTGTTATGTAAACCCTATTGGCATAAGGTAGAAGTTTAAGAATGGTCGTGAGAGTAGACTGCGCTAGGATTGTTTATTAGGAATGAATTATTTCGTAACTTAATGTGTGGTAATTTTAGTGTATACTATCATCATATTATATTATTGATTTCTTCTTCTTTCTCTTTCGTTGATGTTAAGATTTACTATGGTACGAAAGAAAGATACTCGAGAAGGAGGTCGATGAGGAGAAAGAGGAACTATGATGAGAGAAAGAGGAGGTCGTATTGGAAATAGGGTCAAGGAGGAGGAAATGCCACGAAGGTATACCCGTGCAAGAGAAGCGGACATCCGGGAATCTGAAAAAATTCCCAACTTAGAAGATACTACAAGCGAAGATGTGAGCTTAGAGGTAGAGGGTCCCCTACCTCAACCTCAAGTTCCGCTTGTTCATCCTCAACGGGGGAATGAATATTGAATTTAGGTCATGGAGGAAATCCTCATTCGGATGGCAAGTAATTCTTGAGAAAGGAATAGTCAGAAATGAGCCTTGGTAGCTCAAAAGTATTTCAAGAAAATGGATCCGTGTATCTTGAAGGGCGATTCGGGGCCAATAGTAGCTAAAGAATGGCTCAAAGATATAGAGTGTATTTTCATGTCTCTTCAAATTATAGATGATGACTTAAAAATGGCTATGGCACTGTTTTATTTACGGGAAGAGGCAGCTAAGTGGTAGAAGGGCCAAGAAAAAGCTTTCAGCCAAGGTTATCTTACTTGGGATGCTTTCAAATAGTTGTTCCTGGAACAATTCTTTCCGGACATGCATCAGCCGGACATACATCAGTAGAGGAAAAGAAATAATTTCTTGAATCTCACTCAAGGAAATTTGGATGTGCAAGCATTCTAGTTGAAATTTACTAGCTTGGCACGATATACGCCTAATTTGGTTTCTACAGAGAAATTGCAAATCAGGATATTCGAGAAAGGTTTGCGACCTTCGGTGCAAACATACGTGATGTCAAGTATGTACACTACATACAAGAAATGTGTTGGTGTTGCAATAAAGGCGATGTATATCTTGGTGAATAAACAACGTGCAAATACTTCAAAATTTTCTCGATCTACTAGACAATACGCTGATTCACAGTTTGTTCATGAGCCAAAGATGAGTTCATATGCACGTATGGGTCACTTTGGTGGAGGTAGTGGCTCCAATATTAGCGTAGGTGGAAATGGTACTAGTGTTGGTAGAATTAAGAGCAAGAAAAGGTCATAAGGTTACTTTTCGTCTTTATCTCGCGGGCAGCCTTAACCTGCTCACTTTGGTTCGAGTTTTACGGCGATGGACAGGGGTTGCTATAAGTATGATCGTCGGGGCCATAGGTAACATAAGTGTTCATTTCCTCCGTCTTGTTGGAATTATAAGGCGGAGGGACACTCTATAGCAAATTGTCCATTAATTGTATGTTACCAGTATGGGAAAAAGAGAGATATAATGACCTATTGTTCAGAAGGATTTTCAGTGCCAGTGATTCTGGGTGGTCAACCTTCATCTTTTCCTTTGGGGGTAGCCCCTGGACCACCATATCCTAATTCTTCTTCTTCTACATCTCATCATAATTGAAGTGGATAGCGAGGGGATTATCAAAGTAGTATTGAACGTGGTGACTTCTAATAAGGCTAGTCATCACAAGCTCGAGCTTATGCTTTACCTCAGAATTTCGATGTGGAGGATCCTTCTATAATGAGAGGTATGATACCTTTCTTATCTACTTGTGCACATGTGTTGTTTGACACTGGTACTTCTCGTTCTTTCATAAATGCTCATTTTACACACGTATTAGAACTACCTACGCAGTCGTTAGGAGAACCTATGTTGGTAGATACGCCTGGAGATCGTTCTTTCTGTATTGAGGAAGTATATAGGAATTGTGAGTTATTGATCGCATATCATATATTCCTATATGATTTTGTTGTATTTAGGATACGGGGGTTTGATATCATTATCGAAATTGATAAGTTGGCTCACTTTCATATCGTTATTGATTGTGAGAGCCGTGGGGTGTTGCTAAAAATACTAGATGGAGTAAGTGTTTGTATCCAGGGGGAGTGTGATCTTATACTTCCCTATTCTCGTCGTTCTTTGACTATATATCTATTTTGTTGGCTAGTCTTTCTATTGTAGGGGAAGTGCATTCGGAGATAGATTTTTTTCCTATTGTTAATACATTTTCTGATGTGTTTCCCGATGATCTTAGTTGACTACCTCCAGAAAGGGAAGTAGAGTCCTCCATTGATTTAGTTCCGGGAGCTAAATTGATTGCAATTGCATTGTATCGATTAGCGCCAGCAGAATTGAAGGCGTTGTAGATTCAAATCGAAGAATTGAAGAATAAAGGGTTTATTAAGCCGAGTACTTCTCCTTGGGGTGCTCCAGTACTCTTTATTCCAAAGAAAGACAGTTCGATGTGCATGTGTATCGATTACCAGAAATTGAATCGTATAACGGTAAAGAATAAATATCCTTTGCCGTGGATTGGTGATTTGTTTGATTAATTACGTGGTTCTCAATTCTTTTCTTAAATTGATCTCCATTTCAGGAATCATCAGTTAAGGGTTCGGAAGGACGATACTCTGAAAATTATGTTTCGTACTCGCTATGGACATTGCGAGTTTTAGTAATGCCTTTTAGTCTTACGAATGCTCCAATAACATTCATGGACTTAATGAATCGGGACTTTAGCCCTATCTTGATAGTTTCATGGTCATATTCATTGACAATATTCTCATATATTCTCTTACAGAAGAGGCACATCGAGGACATCTCAGAGTTATTCTATCTACTCTTAAAAAGTATAAGCTACATGCTAAATTTTCGACGTGTGAATTCTGGTTAAAAGAAGTTCATTTTCTTGGCCATGTTGTTTCAGATAAGGGTGTTGCGGTAGATCCTTCTAAAGTAGAGGCCATTTCCAATTGGGAGCATCCTAAATCGATATTTGAAATCTGAAATTTCTTAGGACTTGTCGGATATTATCATCATTTTGTGAAAGATTTTTCTCGTTTGACAGTTCTAATGACTATACTTACTCGAAAGGGGGGTAAAGTTCGAATGGAATGCTCAATGTAATAAATCTTTTCTTACTTTGAAGATGTTGTTAACTTCGGCTCTAATTCTTGTTATTCCAGAGCGAGGCCTTGGTTATACCATATATTATGATGCTTTGAAGGAAGGAATGGGATGTGTATTGATACAATTGGGTAAAGTTATGGCGTATGCATCTCGACAATTGAAAGTGCACGAGAAGAACTACCCAACCTATGAATTAGAACTTGGTACTTTAGCGTTTGCCTTAAAGTATTGGAGATACCATTTCTATGGTGAAAAGTTCGTGGTCTTCTCTGATCACAAATTGCACAAGTACGTGTTTACATAACGTGACTTGAATATGTGATAACGTCGATGGTTGGAATACCTAAATCAATACAATTTCGATCTTGAATATCATCCAGGAAAAGCCAATGTAGTAGCGAATGCATTGAGTCACAAGACTCGGTACTCTCTTACTTGTTTCGCGGTGCATAAATGGGAGATGCTTCGTATTCTAAATGAGTTTGGTTTGGAATGTGACGAAGTAGAAGGTAAAGCTACATTGTTTATAATTGAAGTCCAACCAAATTTAATTACTCGTGTGATTGAAGCACAACGTGTTGACGATGAATCTGATTCTTATCGTATTCGTATTCTTTCTAACTTGGTCTGGATTAATGCGCTATATATGATGATAGTTGATTGTATTTCCAACATCGCTTATTTGTTCCAAATTCGGTTCGGGGTGAGGTTTTGCGAGAATCTCACCATTCCCATTTAACAGTTCATTTGGGCATCACGAAGATGTTCCATGATATTTCTCGGCAGTTCTGGTGGCCCGGTATGAAGAAGGATGTGGTGGAATTC
>MKEJ01015934.1:0-13150 GCA_001753735.1 Embelia ribes
CATTATACATCAACTCAAAATAAGTTATGTTCTCGCCACAATACTATTCATAATATCCACAAATATGATACATAACTCTTCAATATTTATGCACAAGGTAGCAACACAAAACATTACATTTATTTATTTATGCATAATGCAACACACAATCATCCAATTATATGCATTGTGCAATTCACCCAATTATTCCATTTAATAAATTATATCGTCAACACATTAATGATATTATTTATTAAATGAAAATGTGAAAAATTCACTCGGAATTTCTGGGACGTTACACATAAACTCCACAATTCATACAATAACTATCGCGACAGACCATATTAGTGTTGAAAAAATAATAAAATACGAGGTCTAAGAATTCATCTAATGGCGTACAATTACGCATACGACCTACTATACTCTACAAATATGGACAATCATCTAATTGATGTCGTATAACTTGACTTTGACATATCACACAAGGTCAATACGATAATTCAATATGATCGATAAAATATGTAAATACAATATCTAAGCATTCGTCAATAGAATTATAATCATGCATGATATTAACTAGGATAAAGTATTCTTCACATTCCCAAATTTCGTGTTTTCCATGGCAGACAGTGCACTACTTATTTTAGAGAGGGAAAATTCGTTTTGAAAATAAGAGCAACTTATTTTTTTTTTAGTTTAATTTTTTTAACTCGAATAACAACTGAAAAATAATTAAATTCTTAGCAATCCGTTTGAACATTCCCCCGGCAATGGCGACGAAATCTTGATCACTCTTAAAACGTGCAAGGAGAAATCTGGCAAATATACCAGGGACAAGAGTAGTTTTACAGGTAAGATACCGAGTTTATCGAACCAATGGACTCCTACTTATCTAGGAAAACTAAAATTCAATACTCTTAAACGGTTTCAAGTCAAATAATTATTTATCTAAATTATATATATTCCTAAATAATGGATTTTCTCGTTTCTGAGAGCAAATAATAAGAAACAAAACAATAAAAAGTAAAGTTCGTAAATCATTAAGTTAAAGTCTTGCTCCATTTCGGTGGTTACAGTGGTAGTTTTCTCCCCTGACTCTTATTAATCAAACATCCATATAAAATTATATATTAATTCACTATTCCATTAATTCTGGTTTATTTCAACTTAGAGTGTTATCAGGTGGTTGTCTATCACCATAACTACATCTAAGCTATTCTTAGGCCGACTAACCAGGTTAATAATCCTAAAATTAATACTAATCAATTCCGGTCCAGATCATGACAATTCTATTTAATTAATATTCATTAGAGAATAGACTAATTACTTTCATCACCTTAGGGCAAGAAAGAAAACTAACAATTCGTGGCAGAATTAAAGAAAATGATAAGAACAATAATAATTAAAGAAAATATGAATTGAAATAAATTTATAGACTTTTATTAATAGAAAAAAGTAGAGGAAAAGGCCAATCCCTGAGAGATGTTTCAAGACTCCTTGGGAGAGACCCTTTTCCACGTAAGAGAAAAATAATAAATTAGAATGAATGTAGAATGATGAGATTAGGCTTAGAAAATCCTTTTTATGCTATACACTAATTACGATTACAAAAATATCCTTAATGAGATATTTTTTAACTAAATTCAGAATTAAATAATAATAATAAATTAAATGTTGCACTTTTATTTCTACGGTTGAGTAGTCAATAATGCTGCACTATTTCACGAGAAAATTCATAACTCACTGTAGACTACTCGGAATCGATCTCTATTTGAACGGTTGGAAAGATTATTCAACAAGCTTTCCAACTATATCCAATTTGATATCAAAATTTACTCCAAAACTTTTTAGAAATTTAGCAAAGTTCAGGTTTTCAGTTAATAAAATACTTTTTACCGAATGGGTAATCAAATTATTCGCTGAAGATTTCATAAAACTCATTTTTTGACACTTTAGAGCTCAAGCCATTATCCAAACATAATACTTGATATCATATTTCACAAGAATTTACTTGTTGATGTTAGATCAACACATTTATTTTCATAAACCTGCAATTAATATAAAAATATGTAATACTGAAATATAACGAGTTTTAAATACTAAACCTGAATATGAATGACTTAAAAACGCAATTATATGCATTTACTTTACACATTTTTATAGCCCAATCATGATTAAATTATAGATATATTCCATTTATGACTGTAATTAAGACTCTACTTGCCACATTACCGGATAAGAGAATCGAATAGAATATTTAGGTGGAAGATTGCTCGTTTAAGATATACCACACTCCGTGTATTCTAATTAATTTTCAAAAATTTAGTGGTTAAGATTCTTGGATTGATGGGTGGATGTAACATTAATCTACTAAAATATTTTAATTTGTATATATAACTATCTTTTGATTGTATATATTTTTTTGTAATAGATCTTACAATTAGGAAGTAAATAGATAAATTAATTATTTGAATAATTATAATATCGTGCTTTTCCTTCTAGATTAAGAAAAGATTTATGTTCCTCATCTAATAGACTGGCTCGCAATATATTTATTCAATGCATGAACGTAGAAATAAGTATATTAAAAAGTACAACAGCCTTATGCGGCAAAATGCTATGTAACATTAACGTTAAAGGAACAATTTATATGATTTTTTTCAAATAGATAATAGTACCATTCTTGTATTTTATGGTTGTATGCATATTATTACCGTTTTCTGCTTCTAGTAGGTGGAGTAGGACGTAACAGACACAAAGAAAGTGATCTAGAAGGTAAAAATGGTTTTATATTTCTACATATATTACTATTTTTTAAAACAGAGTACCGATTAATTAAAAAGAATTAGATTGAGGGCATGCGTTTAATTTTCTATCAAAAATATTCATTAGTAAAAGGGCCAAAAAGACTTGTACCAAGAAAAACAAACAAAAAAAAGGTCAAAAAGAAAGATTATCCACAAGGAGAAAAGATCGGACTGAGGGGGGCTCCCAGCCCATGTGCTGGGTGGATTGTGTCAGCTATAACTCATTTTTAATTTAACAGCCAAGATTATACAATTTTTTTAATTTTAATTTTTATGCGAAATTTATATATTTAATCTCAATTACTAATTTAAAAACAGACAAACTAAATACAGTAGGCATATTCTATCCAGCATATGTGCGAGGCAGACCCTCTCCTTTGAAAAGAACATCCTTAAAGTAACACATAAAATTTAATTATATCGGACAATTACCAGCCTAAGATCCCAGCAAAGTCATTCACATGTAACAATTAGTCAATAGGCTATCGGCCTAAGATCCCAAGAAAGGAGCTTAGGGCAGCTACTGTACAGAGATGAACAACTATTTCTGCCATGCAATTTTTGGTCTCACATCTACTTAAAACGGTTACAATTTTATATCCAAAAAATTAGATTATGCAATTGTAGCCACTAGATGTAGATCATGCCGAAAATCACATCACAGGAGATTGCTTGCATCCCTGCGCAACTTCTTCCCTATGAGCCTATATAAGTCATTCACATGTCACAATTAGTCAATATGCTATCTCGGTTTTCCATAGATTAAAAGCGTTTAACATTCTTTAAAACAAAAAAAAAAAAAAAGCGAAACATCATTTCTTAGCTATAAAAGCATAATTTTGCAAATAAAATTTTATATTATAAAATATTATTTTTGTGGCTGAAATGTGATACTTCACCCTTATACTTTTTTAATTGTTCCTTTTTCACAACCTCCATTTAGAATGACAAAATAGGCAACCGTCTACGGGGCATCAAAGTAGGACAGATCTAGGATATATAAATATAAATTTTATGATGCAATTGAAGTTATGCAAAAAAAAAAATTACATTACAAATTTAACATTAAAATTAGGAATAAAAATTTTTATACTAAAAAAATTGATCTTGAAATATTAAAGAGGTGACTATAATTTCCTTAGGAAACTAATTGGACTGTCTGCTGTTCATACTAATTCTTAGTACAAATTAACATAAAACGTTAAGTAATCATCTACTAATGGCTAAACACTAATCTCATGGTACGTAGTAGAAAATTCCTTGTTAATAAAGAATAATAATGGTAACCTTTTCTAATAATCAACCGGCCATACACATCGTTATCGCACCCATTTGTGGAATGGAGGGGGTTGGGGGGCAAAGGCCTATGCTGACAGGAGTGGGGTTTGTTGCTGTCAAACAGCAGCTGCAGAATCCTGCAGCTTAATTTTGAATTGTAGAATCTTCATCAAATATTCCAGATTTTTTAAATTTATAATTTTAAAAATAAATAAATAATATTATAAAAAAATTTGAACCATTGAATCAAAAGAACTGCATAATCCTGCAGCTTCTGTTTTGGCAACAGCAACCCCCACTTCATCCTGACCTCTGAATTTCAATATATTTTTTGTGTAAAGTTGGACAAATTCCAAAGAAAGCCATCACCCGGTCCCTGCAGAAAGTAAAAATCCTATATATTGAATAATAGAACCCACCCATTTTTTAATCCGAATTTCTAGGCCGTTCAGAATAAAATTGTTGGAATGTCACTTGGCAAAACTGTACCATCATAATTATTAATATGATAAACTAATGGTAAAATTACTACTACCAACCAGCGGTATTCTTTTTTGATGATGAAGTGTAAACGAGTATCACTATCATCCATAGCATTACAATTGGTAAAGTGGTACACCGCGGATATTACTATTTATTTAATTTTTGATTATTTTTATACTTAATATATTAGTTTTCTCATTAAAATTTATAATTTTAATTTTATTTTAACAATTAAAAATAATACTTATAGCACAATCACCTGCTAACAAATTAAAAAATTATTTTACAAAAAATTATTTTATTCGAACAACTATTTAATTAAATAATATTAAAAATTATTTTATTATAACAATTAGAAATTTAATAACTAAATAAAATAAATATAATTGTCTATTTTTAAATTAATAGCTAAGAATAAATATATAAATATTTAAAAAAAATTACATGAAAAAAATTTACCCAGTCTTAACAGCTAATTTAAAATTTTATAGCCTCATGTACCAGTGAAGAGCTGTCCAACCGGTAGGCCCCAGCTCACGCTATTACTACGCACACCTACAATAATTATAGTGGCTATTTCGGTACCTCAGCATTATTACTGTACAGCAACTTCAATAATTATTCACTATTCCTGTACCACATCCATAACTTCAATAATTAAAGGATTATTTTTGGGAGATCCCTAAAATGGTGTAATGCAATAATTAATTTTTGTACCATAAAAACATAATTTAACATATATAAAAATAAAACTATTTTTAATTTTTTTATCAATCGATTCTTACTCTGTGACTTAAAAATTTATCTCTTGCTATTAAATCATTTTAGGAGTGTTGGACGCCTCTTTAACCCATTTATGTACCACAATTACAATAATAATTCATTATTTCTTACCACTATAATAATTAGGGATATGTGGCCCTCAAGGGCGTAGCCCAGTTGGTAGTCGGGTAGGAGTTTATACCAAATGGCAAGAGTTTGAGCCCTGACAGCTACAGTGTAGGATTTTCACTTCCTCTCGGGGGGTGGGTCCTTGTGGGTACCAGGCATTGAGCCATCTGTCTAGGAGGCCACTGAGTTCCCTGACTTACATCCTCCACGGTACCATTGGGGCTGGATCATGGGGGCGTCCAAGGTAAACAATTTTACCTTTTACACCAAATAATTAGGAATATGTGATGACATATATGTACGGCCTATGTAGAGAATGGCCAACACTGTACAAGAAATAGTGCAGTGATGCCAAAATCGGTTCTATTCAATACATATATTTATATATGCAGCCCCATTTAGTAACTATAGTGCTTCATTGGTGTGCACATGACAGGTTGAGTTTGGTAGGCTCATTATGTATCATTATGCAAAATTAAAAAGTAGCTTATCAAATTTTGAATAAAATATAACTATTAAATCTAACTTATCAAATTAGTTATGAATTTAATTTTACAATTTTCAAACATCTACTATTTTTTAGACATCTAAAAAAATTGATTTTATCGTTTATGCATAGAGAGTAAATAAATAAACTTGGCCTCTGTGGCGAGCCGTTCTAAAAGCCTGACCACCATTCTTTGTTTGGATATCAGGGAGGATGTGTTGCACGTGAGTTGCTTACGGAGGTTGGTGAGTCACAATAATGGAGGGCTACAGCTTATAGAAAAAGAGTCGTCTAACCTGCCTTAAAAACAAAATTACCACCATAAGTTATATTTCTGAACTATATAAATAAAATTTAATATAAGTAATTAGAAAGCCACTTATAAAATTTTTTATTGTTAAATTTTGTTTCGGTAGTTAAAATGCATTGCATTACTCTTACAATTTTTTTTTCAAGTGTCTCCAAACCCTAAACCCTACGTTTTTCACCGGGCTTTTAGAGCAAAGGCATGCAAGGCTGACACTAGCCTATGTAATGGAATTCAACATGTCTTTAGGATGGAAGTAATCTATATGCAAGAATTATTTTTCCTGTAAAATACAATAATTATTGTATTTTGAGAATAAAACAATATAAATTTAGAATAATATATTATTATTATTTTTTATTTATTTTTAATTAAAATTAATTGTAGTAAATTGAAATTAATTGTAGTAAATTGTTCTTATTTTGTAGTAATTTTATCCTTAAAATACAGTAATTTCGCACAATCAAATTCATGTACATTACAAGAAAAAACATCTCTTGTATTGAGATCAATCCCTTTAGTATATACAACATTAGTATATGCAATAAATATAAATTTAATAATAATAATAAAGTTATAAAAAATCTGATGGATAAGTATTCAAATAAAAATCAACGTAATCCTTTTTTCTCTAATAATTGTAAGAGAAAATATTTTAAAAATATTTAAAACTCAAGATATTACAATCTACCAACCTTTGAAATAATTCATGTCTTCTAATTTAAATATAATCTAAATATAATAAATAATTTTGTAAAAAATTATATGATCATGTCTGATACGGACCTAATCCTACCAAAGAGGCCTACAAGTATCAAAACTAGAAGATACCAAGTTGTAACCACCGGAAAAATAAGTCGTAAATAAAAGAAAAATTTTCAAAATATATTATTTTATCACAAAATTTCTATACAAAATAATATTTTACAGAGTCTTTGCAAATATAACACTAAATCGACTAATCTGTTAGGTTGGCTCAAGATCCTTCGCCGTCTACCCGGAACCTAACCTGATGTACTCGAAATTAGTAGGAAAAATGAGGAGTGAGTTAGTAACCCCAGTAAGAAGAATTATCTATAATACAACAGAATGAAATAATGATAAAAATCCAATAACAAATATGCTCGAGGCTTATTTTATCCAAAAGTCAGTCTGTTACTATGATGTCACAATACATAATCCAATAACAATCGCCTTACTCTATCTTTCAATTGATACTGGGCTTATTATCTATATGATTGTTCAACATAATGGGTAATCCATCTCACAATTCTATATTAAATTTCTTTTATAAAAATATCTACATGCTCATTATACAAAGATATGTTGAAAACGAAGGGCCCAAATTTGAATGGCCTAGTCCATAAGCATCTGAATGTCCTAGTCCTACTATGGGTTCAATGGCAGTGATTTTTTTAACTATTCTGCGTATGAAATATCTTGTTATGTATAGTACCGTTGCACATGCAACTACTTTTAGAGCACTTTTACTATAATTACTTGATATATGTTTCATGAAATTATAATTTAAGCCAATAAAATTTATTATATTAAAAATTATTAAAATTATGTGTCCTATAAAATTAGTATTTCAAACTATAAAAATTACTATAATTGAAATTATTAAAATTACATGTGTATTGCTGTCCCTTAGGCAAACACAAGAGAGGTAAATTGTGCAAAAGTATAACTCCAAGACTTTTTGATAAAATAACTCTTAAAAAAAACTTTAAACAAGAATAAAATAAATAACTAAAATGTAAAGAGTTAAAGGAAAGGAATTGCAAACAAAATTTTATAGTGGTTCAGCCAAAAATCCGTTAATCCCCTATGTCCACCCTCTTAAGCGTTGCTTGAGGTTTTCTTTACCAATAAAATTTACATCAATCGCTAACTTCACAAATGTCAGCTCTTTTCCACTTGAGACAATCCCTCAAGTTGGAACCAAATCACTTCAAGTATAATATTACTTTGGACTCTAAGATTAAAGACAAAAGCGCCTTAATTTATGTATGAAGATCAAAGAACAAGATTGTATAAGCTATGAAAGTGAGAGAACAAATGAGGGTGAGAAGTAGAGAGATATTTGTTGTAGTTGGATGATCTGAACTCCTTCTCGAGTGGCTCTATTTATAGTATTGTAATAGCTTCAAGTTTATGAAAGAAGTTCTTGAAACACAGTTGTGTATCAACTATTTTTATAATCGAGCTTCTGACCGTATGCTATCACCATTGTGCCTGTATATAGTCACTTGACCCTATGTTGTCAGCTCTGTATCCATATACTGTCAGCTCTGTGTCCGTATATGATCAATTCTGTGTCCGTATGTGGTCACATGACCGCATACTGTTACTATTCTGACCATGTACGGTTGCTATTTGTTGACTCTATATCATTTTCCTAACTTGATTTCATTTCAAAAGCACTTAACAAATATATTAGTAACACAATTGAGTATTAATATATAAATTATCTATTTTAGTCATCATCAAAAAATTTTGTAAAGAAAATAGAGTCAACAATCTCCTCTTTTTTTATGATGACAATTTCAAGAAGATAATTTATTTTATTAATACTCCCCTTCAATATATACATAAATTTTATATGATATATTAGAGAGCACATAAAATATAAAGCATAAAGACACAAGAATTAATATAACCAACCAAAATTAAAGTTCAATAAAAATGCTAACAACATAGTGCAATAATAAAATAAAAATTGCAATAAAGGAAAGGAAAAAAAAAAGTGCTTAAACAAAAAAACTAGGCTAGGTAGACTAAAGCTAGGCTAGGGTTAGGTGGTCAGTCATGTTCTTTTCCTCCCTTTTGTCATCAACAAAATCAGTTGATGTCCTCTTCACTAGATAAAATAATCTCATCGGTACTTTCTTCACTCTCAATATAATCAAAGAGATCTGTAGGAGGATGTTCAGCAGGGTGTTGATAAAGATAGCGATTCTGTTTGAAAATTATCTCGCGAGTTCGTTTGGTTTTGTTGAGGCGATGAAAGAGCTTGGAAGTCATTTTCATCATAAATTCAAATATGACTGCCATGAGAGATTTCTTTCGACGAGATCCCGAAAATGTACCAACTGTAGCTACAACTGTCTCCAGAGGAGCTTGTGGTGAATCCGAAGGACAAGCCCATTTTCTCCCCATCGATGTACCAGTCTCGGTAGCCTTTGGAGCCCCGCCTTTCTTACCAATAGAGACAAATTCAGAACTATAGATTCCAGTAAAGACGGCAGGATCAATGCTCAAATGATCTACTAGCAACTACTTGAACTCCCCAACTCCATTTCTTCTTCGAGGAATCAAAAGTAATCCTTGTCTGAGTAAGAGATCATAATGAAAAAACTTGCCCAGTAGGCACAATAATGTCTTCTCCCGCAAACTCAACACCGGAGTGACGATACTATTAGGAAGTTTATTTCGCTTCGGTTGGCTTTTCATAAAGCTAAGAATTACGGAAATAGTGTCGATTGGAATTTTGTGTTTGAGGGCATAGATGAGAAAACTCATGAGATTTGATACGTTATCTTTGTCGCTCTTTTAGGTACGAATGCTCCTGGTAATGAGCATTTGTATTATTTTTTCTTGAAGTTTAAGATAACTCGCATCAAGAAACTTTGCATTTGGAATTTCTACCCTTAGTTTAAAAGATTGTTTCCAACTTCGTTGTGGGTAGCATCAATAAGAGTTTCCCAAGACATGACACCCTCACAGTAAAACAACCTGTTTTGATAATGATCTTTTACGCCAAATTTTTTTGCCAAATCCTTTGTGTTATATTTTAAAACTTTGCCCTTAACACATGATCAAATTCCCATAATTTGTGTGTCATCTAGATCTTTCGTGATTGTTAGGTTGGCATAAAACTTTTTAACAAAGTCGGGATAAGTGTTTTCACGCATTTTAATAAAATCATCCCTACCTTATTCTTTGAAAAGATTAATCTAAATTAGGGTACTTTTATATTTATCAAAAGATTTTGCAACGATCCAAGTACCCGAAACTACTTCGCAAAAGTGATATTCGTCTTGGCAGCATAATTCGTTTATAAGAGAAATAAAGTGGAAGACATCGTAGTTATCGTTGTTATCATCGTCGTTGTCTCCGCTGCTACCATTTCTACAATTATTCCCATCACCAACCTCTTCATCGTTTTCATCCTCTTCATCATTCGAGTCAATGTTTTATTCTGAAAAATATTGTGAAGATCTTCTGATTCGATACTCTATGTAGGTTGAGACTCGTCGGTTTCACTGCCTATGAGAATACACTCAATTTGTGCTAAATGAGAGCGTTGGGGTGTAGTGAGAGGGTAACCTGGGATTTTGGTTCGGGCCATAGTATTTAATGGAGTATATAGATATGTTTATATGAAATATAGAGAGAGTGAAGAGTGGGATGAGAAATTATGAAGACTTGATGCATATTTATAGTGAGAAATGATATAAATAAATGTGCAATAAGAAGACATTTTGAATTTGATTTCAGAATTTCAAGATGTATCCGTATACTGTCAAAGCCTTGACCGTATACGATCGGATGTCAGTAGGCTGATAGAGCTGTGACCGTATACAGTCACCTGTCCGTAGATGGATAGCCCGGTGACCGTAGACGGTTTACTATCTGTCTGCGGGTAAAGAACTTTCAGGCTCTGAAATGAAATTAATTTTGGAATGTTCCAATCCTGTTTTTAAACTTGAAAAACTATAATTGAGCAAAAAATAAAATTTTCTTTATTTTTAATTCCTTTATTTTAAAAGAAATTTATTGAAATAAGGAGCATGGTTTTGAAACAAGAACTCAATTTTAAAATAGAAAGTTAGTTTTGAAATAGAAACTTAGTTTTGAAAAATTGACAATTTTGAACGCAAATTTTGAACACAATTTTGACAATCTTGTAGATAATGCGTGGCATATTGATATTCCTTTGAAAATTTATCATGAATACTAGGAGGAGATTGAAAGTCTTTTTGTCATTGCTCAATTGATACTTCTTCTTGGCATTGATTTTTCTTCTTGGTATTGATTTACTTGAGAACTTTCTTTTTGAAAAAGGTTTTCAACTTCACTATCATCATTAGTAGAACAAGGAAACACAAAAATATTTTCATCAAATACTACATGAATCCTCAACAAGTAAAGTTCTTTTATTAAAAACCTTATATGCCTTACTATTTAGGGAGTATTCTACGAATATGGCTTCATCAGATTTTGCATCAAAATTTTCAAGATTGTCTTTGCCATTGTTTAGGACAAAACATTTATAGATAGAAGCTCGTAAGTGACTAATATTTGGATTTCACTCATTCTATAGCTCTTTGGTTTTCTTCTTTAGTATTGGTCTTATCATAACCCGATTCATTACATAATATGCAGCATTAACTGCTTCAGCCTAAAAATATTTAGGTGAATTATTTTCACAAAGAAGAGTGCGAGCCATTTCTTTTAAAGAACGATTTTTCCTTTCAATTACTCCATTTTGTTGGGGAGTCCTAGGGCAGAAAAGTTATGATCAATACCATTGATGTTACAAAATAGTTCGAAAGGAGTGCTTTCGGATTCTTTTTCATGGTTTGATCGAATACTTTTAATAGAAAGACTCTTTTTATTTTGAAGTTTTCTGCAAAGTTTTTGAGAATTCTTCAAAGGCTTTATATTTGTGAGAAATAAAGATCATCAGGTGTATCTACTGAAGTCGTCTACTAATACTAAATAGTATGATCTTCATCCAAGAATGATAGTTCTTGAGGTCCGAATAAATCCATATGTATTTGTTCAAGGCACTTTTTAGTAGAAACAATGTTTTTAGCGTGAAAAGATATTTTAGTTTGTTTACCAAACTGACAGACGTGACAAAGTTTATCCTTTTTGTAATCAATATTAGGCAAACTAATAACTAAATCCTTTTTAGAAAGTTTTAAGCTAAGATCCATAAGAGCCTGAGCTAATCTACAGTGTCAAAGCTAACTATTGTCACTTACAACAACAAGACAAATAGTACTAGGTAGCCATTTTCTAGCCATTTTCCAATTAAAATAATTTTGTTTTGGCTAGTAATGAAGCAATGAGTTTTATCAAAGATAACACTAAAAATTTTATCACAAAGTTGACTAATGCTTAGAAGGTTATGCTTAAGTCTTCTACAAGTAATACATTTTCATTACGAAGGTTAAGGGGCGTACAAATACTTCAAATACCAATAATTTTTCCTTTGTCGTTGTCTCCAAATGTAATATTTCCTCTATTCTTTGATTCAAGAGTTTTGAATTTTAACCTATCTCTTGTCATATGCCTTGAACAACCATTATCGAAGAACCATTTGTTGTCATTGGTTCTAGATTTTAGGCAAACTTGCACAAATAAGTAGAAGTATGGTACCCTATGTTATTTTGGATCCTTATTTGTTAGAGTTTTCATGGTTTGTAATAACCCATCTCAAATTTATTACATTGACTCTATAACTGTGAGGATACTTTTGATATATGTGTTCATGCTTATTGCAGTGTATGCATCGTGCATGATTTGGAGGATAAACTATTTTTATAAATGCATTTTCTTATCACTTTTCTTGTTTTTGAGGATTTGTATAACCTAATCTAGTTTTATCGTAAAAGTCTATTTACGACTTCAAGATTTTATCAAGTTTTTTTTTACCTTTTGTAAATTTTGACAAAGTTAAGTTTGCATCCTCAACCTTTATTTTCAAGAGTTTGTTTTCATTTGATACTTGTTCTTTTCTTTTGTAAGAATGTATACCTTATTTTTCAAAGATTCAATTAAGGTGGCATCAATTTAATTGGCTATTTTCTTTTTTAAAGCTCTATGGGCTTTTTTAAATTTTAAAAATTCGTTATATAATTCTTCAAAAGCATCCCCAAGTTCATTACTATGAATTGTAAATTC
>MKEJ01015939.1:0-11943 GCA_001753735.1 Embelia ribes
TTTTTACTTTTTTTTTTGTTTTTTAAAGTTGACTGCATTTAGCTCCATAGCTTGTAAATGGTGCTTGTTTGTTGTTTTGGACTATATGCTTGTTTTGCTGCAGCTTGCTTAAGCGTTTTTAGCTTTTTTGACTTAAAAAATTTGGACTGCATTTGGCTTAATAGCTTTTAACTTAAAAAATCTCATAAGTTTCAACTTTTCAGTTTTTTTTTTTTTTTTTCTTAAAAACTAGAATGCATTTGGGTACACAACTTTTATGCCGAGCTCATTTTCAGTTTTGGACTATACACTCGTTTGGTTTATGCTTTTTAAAGATTCAGTTTTTTTGCTTTTTTGTTTAAAAGCTTGAATGCATTTGGCTGTATAACTTTTAAGCTGAGTTTGTTTCTTGTGGTGGACAACATGTTCTTTAGGTTGTAGTTTTTTGAAGTTTCAGTTTTTTTTGCTTAAAAACTAAATTATATTTGGCTATATAGTTTATAAGCTGAACTTGTTTGCTGTTTTTGTTAGAGCTCGTTTGATTGCAGCTTTTGTAAGCTTCAACTTTTTTTTGCTTAGGAGTTGGGCTGCGTTGGAATTAAACTTTTTGTGTTGCTATTTTGGCCTAAATAAGTTGAAAGTTTTTAGCTAGATACATTATTATGTACATAGTGCTTAAACATGATTATTGAATTTTAACTGTGAGTTTCCTAGTTGAATTGCGCAATGGGAGATCACAATGGTCTAAGATCCCCTCTGTTTCATCAATTTCTGTTGGGTTTTGGGATGTGCGTATATAAGGTGTTTCTCGAAATGTGCAGGAGAAAAATTGTGATATATGTGGGGTGGAGATAACAGATGATGCAGTGGCTGTGAATGAGCATCCTTTCAAGAGGAGCACCGCTTTCCTTCTTGGCAATGAGGTGTGAATTTATGTTCTTTTGATGCTACACTTTGGTACTTTTGAGGATTGAATTGTTTGGTATTCATTTATGGTAATTTGGCTCAGATAGTAATCTAGTTCTGTCTTGTTAACTTCAAGATCTGACTGCCATGCAGTGTGTTTTTTGGTTCTCCAAAATTGATAAAAATTACGTTAATCGTGTGTTTGGGTATATACATATACACATTTGTATAGTCATGTATCACCTTTGCATAAGATTTGGCGTATTCAATGTCTTGTCAAACTTGTGAGACACATTCAAGAATCTATATGTACAGTATCTACCATATTCACGCACTCATTGAGTCTTGGACCATCCATATGATTGTTTTTAGTATGTTCTTGAATGGCATTACTTGAGATTATTGTTTTTGGAGTGGATGCAAATTTTGTGTCTATGTTAGTCGTTTGGCCAGAGAGTTGGGCTGATGGCTTAAAAATAACTTTGCAAATTTTCGTGTGTCTATGTTAGTCGTTTGGCCTCTGAGTTGGGCTGGTGGCTTAAAAATGACTCCACAATGCTTGACTAAAGACATAATACAGTCTAGAGTCTTATTAAAATATAAGTGTACTGAGACTTGCTGCTTTCTTTTGGTGTTTTAGGGAACTGGACTTTCTGCTAAAGAATGTGAGATATGTGACTTCTTTGTCTACATCCCGCAATACGGTTGTGGCACAGCGTCATTGAATGTTACAGTAGCCGCTTCTATTGTTCTACATCATTTTGGAGGTACGTTTATGAATTTCATGAATATGCTGTTTAAGCTACTCTTGAAGGCTAAATAATAATTATATGGAAATTAAATAACGGCAGTACATGATGATTCTCTGTCTAAAAGTTCTTTCTTAATTAATTAGTTGGACCTTAATTTGAATTGCCAAAGTCCACAGCTGAAATGATTCAAATTAACTAGGACCAAATTGAGGTAAGCTTCAAATCAAACTGGTTTAGCTTTTTCTTTTTGAAGACGGTGAAGTTGTGTTAATTTCAATGCTTTTGAAAGATATTATAGTGATAAGAGCATGTGAGTTGATACATATGCAGTGAAGTAACTGTGCACCGTTACAAAAATCTTCTTTTTTATATTATTATTATAATTAACATAGAAATGGTTGTATTATTATCTGCGTGACTGTAATTTTTCATCTGTGGGGTGAAACTTGACATTGTTGTCTTCAGCTTGGGCAGGATTCTCAGAGAGAGCCCGCGATGGGAATAAGTACAATGTAGCTGAAAGGCCCGACAAACGTAACTATTGCCCAGAAACAGCAGAATCTATTGCCGAGGAGCGAAAGCTGAAAAGGGAAACCGATGCTAATGGATTTTTTGAAGAGAATGACAAAGGCGATTCACCCTCTAACCTTTTGGATGCAATGTTTAGTGAGTAGTGAGATCTTTTGTACACCATCCTGTTAAAGATTCTCCTTTGTTCAATGGAGATTCTTCAGATATGGTTCTTCATTTGTTAGGTTCCAAGGAAGCTAACTGCTTTATGTGATTTCAATTTTCCAATAGAAAACCACAGAAGCGTGATGTAATTTTAGAACTATGGAAGATCTGTGTCTCATAGAGTGATTTTTTTTTTTTTAATAATTAATACATCTTTATCCCTTTTGTACTGATGGGATTTTTTTGTCATATCCTGATTAATCCTAATGATTAGCATGTTAGTGTCTGCTTTCTAATGTATGGACGTATAAAGTAATTGTGATAATTCTATAATTAGTTGGACTAGAATGTGTTAATGGGTCTATCTGTGTGAAATTCATAATATTATATTTTATTATTTCTGGGGAACAAATCCCTGTTGTCTTGTTCTGTTCTCCTTCAAATCATTGTGGCATGATTGCTCCACAATGTACACCTTGAGGCAGACTTTAATCTCTCTCTCTCTCTGTCTCTCTCTCTCTCTCTCTCTGCATGTGTTTCATGAAATCCTTTTTGACTTTAGCTGCCTAGCTGTTTGGTAGGAAATTGGGCAAAGAAACCAACATTCACAAGCATCCAAGGAGAAGATGAAAAGGGGAGAAAATTGCGCTTCTATATCAAATGTTCATGATCCAGCATTTGACCGGTTACCACTATATGATCAAATCAAGTGAATGATCAGCTCTCAATCCCTTCACGGTAAACTGGATCTCCATATCTGTAACCCATTAGTGCAAATAAATGTTTTTGCTTTATTATTACCATGGACAGTTCAATGCACTATGTAAATGTTTTTGTGAATCATCAAAATGAAAAAAACATTTATTTGCATCTATTACCATGTTTTGCAAAAAGAAAGAATGAAGACTCAAGAAAAGGTCTATTTTATGATGCTTAGAATATGGATATCCATTTTCTCTAGTCAAAAGTCAACACTAATTTTTGTTGCTAATTTTTGTCCTCATTCACCAACTCAGAGAAAATAAAAGGCAATGTTTCTGCAGATAAGACTTGTTGGGATCATCAAGATTAGAATTATGCTAAGAACTCACTAGAAGTCCAAACTTGTCTTCTTTTTTCTTCTTTGCATGGTGGAAACAATTCATCTTTCTGTATACTCACAAAAAAGTAGCTAGTTTTACAGATAGGAGTTGTTGGGTTTTTGTCAAATGATGTACCTCCTTTGTCAAACTCCCACCTCAGCTGTTGGAGCAGTTGGGATATCCTAATTTGTCCTAAATAACCAAACCCCGTCTTTATATATGTGCGTGTTTGTATGGTTATATCCATATATCCACCAAGTGCCGCATCTTAACTACTCATGTGTTTATGTGTTTTAAGTCCAAATTTCTCATAGTGTTGCCTTGAATGTGAGAAAAAGGCGATAAAATCTCTTCCCGGATTTGGCAGTTCCGTGTTGGTCGTGGCTCTTATTTCCCTTATTCTGATCTCGTTGCTTCATTTAACCACCTGAGAACAAAATGAAATCAAAAAATCAAGTATTTCATCTGCTGAACATCCTTAAAAAGAGATTCCGCCATCTCTACAAAAGAATCCGGTGGCTGATATGGAGGAGACCCAGGGCTAAAGTAGTCATAAAAAGATTCAGGAAGCCAAATTTCAAAAGCCATAGAATCTCGACAACTCGTACAAGTGGAGAATTCGTTGGCGGTGATGATGATGTGGAAAGGCGTGTCCGAATTGCCACGTTCAATGTTGCTATGTTCTCTCTCGCCCCTGCAATCTCAAAGGTTGAAAAATCTGTTGGTTTTGTTAATGAAGGAGATGATATGGATAATTATTTGAAGATTGGGACTGATCAGCTAAAGTCAGTTCATAATCACCCCAAGAGCATTTTGAAGCACTCTCCTTTGCACCAAATGGTGAATAGTCTTGAAAACCTTTCAAAGCAGACATGCAGCAACAAGTCCAGGCAAAAGGTTAGTCTGAAAATATATCGAGTCTTCTGAAATATCATTATTTTCTTTCAGATAATTTGTTTTGTTTTAGTTTCATTATTCAATATTTGTTTAGGAAGTTCAAATATAAAAATTACAGATTCTGGGAGGAGGCTCTCGAGATACAAAAATGTTATACCTACACAAATCATGTATAAATATTGTACAAAGACCTACATGGCTACTTCCTTTACGTTGATCTTTCCTTTAACAATAGGATCAACATACAAATTTTAATCACATAGGTGTGTACAGTTTCCATAGTAGACGAATCATTTTCCCTAACTGTATTATTGTTTTGCCCACAGGTCTCTATCAATCTCCCTGAAAATGAGATCTCACTATCCCACAACAAGCTCCCAACTCTAGCTCCCATGATGAGGTCCCCTGTTTGTTTTCCAGCTGGAATGTTCAACTTCATGCTTGATAGTGACGATGATCTGAGGAAAAGCAGGAGCATACTCGATGTGCTGAGAGAGGTGGATGCTGATATATTGGCCTTGCAAGATGTGAGGGCAGACGAAGAGAAGAATATGAAGCCATTGTCGGATTTGGCTCGGGTTTTGGGGATGAATTATGTGTTTGCAGAGAGCTGGGCTCCTGAGTTTGGCAATGCTATTTTGTCCAAGTGGCCTATTAAGAGATGGAGGGTTCAAAAAATCTATGATGATCAGGACTTCAGGTTGGTTATGTCTTAATCTAGTTGCTCTTAGTTTTGAAAATCTTGAAACACGTTTAGGATCGAGTGATTTAATACCCCACTTTATCGTAGACATGTATCACTGCGACCTCTATATCTGCTTTCTCCAATCAATTTTTAGTTGCAACTTACAAGTTAAAAAAGTTGCGTTTTCAAGTAAAGCTATTTTCACTTTCGGATTCCCAATTCTCAAACCTAGTAATATGATAAGACGGCCTAGCAAGTGGCATTGGCGGGGTTGGTACGCATACAAATCTAGAAATGTTTTTGCTATATATTAAGGGAGACCCTAAAAACAATTTACTTGGTGGAAGTGCTATCAACAAAACTCAAAATTTTTTTTTTTTTGGGACGTATGCAGGAATGTGTTGAGGGCTACAATTGATGTGCCACACATAGGAGAACTCAACTTCCTCTGCACTCAACTTGATCATCTAGATGAGAACTGGAGAATGAAACAGATCACTGCAGTGCTGCAATCCAACTTTGATGGCCCTCACATCTTGGCTGGTGGTCTAAATTCGTTGGACGGCTCAGATTACTCATCAGAGAGATGGGTAGATATTGTCAAGGTAACATGTAATCCAAAGATGACAAAAAATGAAGATTTGGTACTAAGATAAAGAGCATTTATGCATTAAAAAGCAATACTAAGAGAAGGAAGCTAACCGATCGAACCAAAGAGAGAGAGTTTGATGGGTTAACTTCCATTTTGCTGAAGTATAACTATTACTGTGATTTATTTCAATATAACATAATTTATTTAAACTAGCTCTAATTAAAAACATACAGGCTTTGAAAGCACTGGATGAAATGTTTCCTCTTTTTTTTTTATCAATTCTTCTTGAATTCCTTTCCTTCTAAATGCAAAAAATTGAGCCAGACATGCCTTAAAAAGAAAATATACAATTATATTTGTACAATATTATAAAGCAACAGAAAGCCTTTCAGGGGAAAAAGAAAAATGAATCAAAAGATAAGTAAATGAGGAGACATTCTTTTTCTGCTAAGTAAATTTTTTAATTTTGTATTTCACTTTTCAGTATTATGAACAAATAGGAAAGCCTACACCAAGGACTCAAGTGATGAGGTTCTTAAATGGAAATGGTTACATTGATTCCAAAGACTTTGCAGGGGAATGTGAACCAGTGGTCATCATGGCTAAAGGCCAAAGTAAGAAACGTCAACTTTATCAATTTCTCTACCTTGGATTTATACCTTTAATCTTTGAGTAATTATGAACGTGCAAATCCTTTTGTTTATAAAAAAAATAGGATCAACATAGAGGATGCACGTACAGTTTTGATACATGACCAGTAATACGCGTACACTGAAAAAGATAGATGCATTGGAAATGAACTTAAGTTATACAGATCTAAGGTAGTTGAATGAGTTTAACTCTTACCCATGATTATAATCAGAAAGCATGTAGTAGTTGAATACAGAAGAATGTACTTATTTTGTTGAGTAATTATGCACATTTTCTACACGGGATTAAATAATTAGTTGGTGAAACATAGATGTGCAGGGGACTTGCAAGTACGGGACAAGAGTAGATTACGTAATGGCGTCACCTGATCTACCCTACAAGTTTGTTCCAGGATCTTACTCAGTCGTCTCTTCGAAGGGCACTTCTGATCACCACTTAGTTAAGGTCGATATTGTCAAATCAGATGAAAGAAAACATAAATCGAAACAAAATATTGTAAGGATCACAGATTCTAGTTCCTCAAGAGCAATTTGGAAAATTGCCAGTTGATTTTTCATGGTAGAGTTAAAATCAATGTTTTGTATGAATTTGATGTGTATGAAAGATGTTGATGTGGGCAAGTATATAGTTAAAGTATTCTAGCGGTATTGTATTTATGTAATGATACTTAATGTTTGCAAAAAAAAAAGGACTTGTTACGAACTCGGTTCGTGATGGCTCTTGAGGCTTGAGTGATAAACTTACACACTTTTGCATAAGTTGGGATACTATATTAATTTATGTATTTACAGTAAATTGAGATCCTTATTCTAGTTTTGCATTAAAGACGAAATTAAGTTACTTTTAGTGATTTTGTGGACTTTAATTCTTGACGGGAAAGAGAATTATTTTTGGGGAGATTTGATACACCACATAATCTGTAGTTAGAGATGGCTCAATTGATCTATTTTTTAATGTCATTAACAAAAATAAGCTGACCGGGTCGATGAGTAGGCCTTGGTTGGGTCTTCTCTTCAAGGAGTAGCCGTCACCATGGGGGTCATCGGAGTTGAATTCCGGTGGTTACTGTTTTAATTTTCTTGTTCTAACTTAGTATTGTTTCCGATTTGGGATTTTCTTGGTGTTTTATGCTGTAATGTGAAAAATTAGATATAAACAACAATGGAAGTGATAAATAACCCGCTGGCCATATAAAACTAAGTGATAAATACATCAAGTCCCAAATAACATCAGAAGATCTTTCAAATTTCAATGTCTAATTCTTTGAATTCCATAAATTATTCGAAAATCTGTGTTGATTTTAGCCAATATTTGGTCTGAGACAAATGATTGTCCCCATTATCTGTTGCCCAATTTTAGTAAATCATCGATGCATGGATCGATCAAAATGGAGATGATCCTTCGTACACAATCGACCTTAGGGGGCGTAAACCCCGTTCAACTATATTCATAAGCTGGGAAAGGGAATCCAGTCATGCATGCATGACGATAAAACCACTACTACTGCTTATCGCTAGAGTACCCCTTTGATCAAAACAACTATTCCTCCATATTACCATACGGAAAAAATCGTTACCCCGGGGCTTGTAAAGGGCCTTAAACGTTCCCCAAACTTCTTTCATCAAACCTCGATATTAGACGGTTCCCAGACCCGATCATCAGCATTAATAAACCACCGCCATGCGTATGATGTG
Source organism: Embelia ribes (assembly GCA_001753735.1). Classification (NCBI taxonomy): domain Eukaryota; kingdom Viridiplantae; phylum Streptophyta; class Magnoliopsida; order Ericales; family Primulaceae; genus Embelia; species Embelia ribes. The sequence goes on from MKEJ01015939.1 coordinate 7,914, forward strand.
TATGCTGGTGTTGAGGACGAGGATTTCTTATGGATCATTCCACCTGCACCATCGCTTGCATTTAGCCCCAATTTTCATTGAAATAAACTTGATTAGGCCTTATAATTATGTTAGGCCTAACTAAGTTGTGTTGTTTTAATGTGTACAAGAAATAAGTTGGGTTAGAAACGTAAGATCATTATGCAATGCACAAAACAATAACTTGTTCTCTACGAATTAGAGATACTTAGAAAAGTATGGAAAAGTTTATAGAATTATAGATATTTGTGTAGAAAAGAGAAACGTCTTCGAGATTGGAATCAGTGAACATAATCGGATGCGACGGTACATATTGCCTTTTAGTGGACGGGGCTTCCTGAAACTACATGGTATTCACATAATTCTGAATTTTGACTCTCCGATTAAAGGCAACTTGTGCATTGGGTACTGTGGGCCATTATTCCAATTATGAACTGCAATGTCTCAAAAATTCCTAATTTATTCTTTCATTGCACTAATATGATTATGTTGCATTTATCATATTAGTAGAGCTGATACGATGTGGCATAGCAATATATATGTGTAGTGAGTATGTACATATATATATTGCTCGAATGGAGTTTCGTGCATGCATTTATGTACGAGTGTTGAGAAGAGTATTTGTAGTGTATTGCACGGATCTATATACTTATAAGTGTATAAGTAGGAAGTATAATACATGTATTAGTATAATATATATTTAAGAAAGTTGGTTCAAAAGTCCACAATGGTAGGTTGAGGCAGGGGTGTCCGACAGGTGTGGTCGCCAAACAGGGCGTCGGACAAGTCGTGCCAGAGTTTGGATATTTAGCCAAAAGTTGGAAATTTGGTTAAATATTTTCCTTGTGTCCGGAGGGAGTCCGAAGTGTGATTTCTCAATGCACAAAGGTCGGACGGCTGACTCAGACCGACCGAACAAGCGTGGAACAAGAGAAAATCACTTTTTGGTTTTTGATTTAAATATCGATGTTTACTTTTTCTTCTTCGCTTTACATTGCACGAAAATTGAGGGAAGAGAGAGTATGGAGGTTTGAGGCGAGGATTGATCTATTTTCGGTTGTCGTACGCGAGATTAAAGTTCATATTTGACTTCCTCATCTCGTTGTTGTTCTTTAGAGGTTAGTCTTGAAGCCTATCTCGTTCATTCGATTTGTCTTGATTTCCATGTCGGAATCGCTTATCAAAATAAATTCGATTTTATTAATCCATCGTGAGGATCGTTTTCATCTCTAGGCTTGTTTCGTTCCGTCTTCATTTGATAGATCAAATCCCAAGTTCAAGGTTCGAGATTTTGGGGCTTTTTGATGTGAGGTTTCGGGACGTCAATTAACGAGAATCAAGGCACGGTAGCCTATATGCTCTAACATAAACTTGAGTATTTGTCGAATGTGATCATGTTTGATACATTCCCATGGATGAAATACATATCCGTAGTTTTAGTATGTACATTAACATGAATTGTTAAGCCTTATAGGATACTGTAGTTGAACGTGAATTGATACTGTTGAAGGTATTGACATATGAGTTAGTGATTGATATAGATATAACATGATTCATTAACTTGCGTAGCTAATTTTCATATTATTCTCATAATTTATTATTAACATATAAATATCATGTTTATCATTATCATATTATCATGAGAAAGTAATATAAATTACATGAGTAATCGGCATGGTATTTATATTCATGAGTTGGCATGGCATTGTTCTCATCGAAAACATGATTTAAAAGTGTTGGAAACCAAGTGTGGTTCCATATGTTGTCGGACATTGTATCACTTTTTAAAAAAAGAAGCAATAAGGCCTACAACCTTACCGTGAAAGTCGGAAAATCTGCAGTGGGAATTTACCATTTATTCGTCACGGTACGGATGGCGGGTAAATGAAAACTTTGTTTCCTTACGGTTGCATGTAATAGAGGCATGCATTACATACATGGACAGTTTATTTACTTATTTACATGTTCTACGCTCAATCATGTTCATACATCTCCATGCTCATACAAGCTTTACATATTGCTTAGCCTCTAGTTTACTTCTAACAGATCGTCTATCCATTACATTTTTCCACATTTATTTTCTTATATCTTGTTATGCAGGCCCGGATGTGGGTATCAAGCATCACTAGGGATATGATGCTATGTTGTAGGTATTTTTGTTGACTATGGCAGGCACGAAGAAAACGAAGACTGTATTTTGATAAAGTGCTTTTATATCTTGTTGCATATCTTATGTACATCTTATGTAGCAGTTGCATCCTCTAATAGCGAAGGTATAGTGTGGTATTAAAAGTGAAAGTATAAATATGTTCTTATCTTTCAAAAGACAAATAACATATGTATACCTTCCGTTATCATTCATTTTGATAAAAATATAGCTTGTGGCATTATATTAGTAAACAGACAGATATATTATGTTGTATATTTTTTTTTTAGAGTTGGCACTGGACTTCGTTATTTCTTTCTAGAATAACTTACTTTTCAGATATGATTGATGTTGTAGACTGCGAGTAGTATCGTTCTCCAGTAGCGACTAGATTGTGTTGATGAGATTGCGTTAAAAATATGTTTCCATTTTATTTTCTGTTCAATAAAATCTTTCTTCCTTTTTATTTTCAAAAAGGGAAACATATACCCATTCCCCGGATTTCTTAGGATTCGGGGCGCGATATGAACTGTTAAGATTTTGGACAAAGGTAAAGTCGACGGGTTATGGAGTGGTGGTGGGAGTATCTCGTGCCCTATAATATATTTGTTGAACAAACCTCAGCTTGCCGAGTTGTTCAGTTACCACTAGAGGCTCTGGCAATATGCGGTAGTGTGTTCGTGATCGTGATAGTACTCACAATACTTCGACTTATCTCAACGTTCAAGAGAGGTGGAAGATTTCGTTATTAGGTTTGTTGAACTAGAATTGCGGATTTGGAACCCGTGGTTCTCGATATTACTGGGGTTTATCACTCTTCTTGGTATTTTTTGCTACATTTTGTACTTCTTTCCTGGCTCCAACTTTCTTGGTTTCTTTCGACATATTCTTCAATCTCGCCTCAACTGTTTTAGATATTTATCTAACATGAGAAACAACTCATCAATGAATTTGCCCGATTTTGAGTGAAACTTAATATAAGCCTTCATCTTGAGGGTTCAAGCAGGCAGTGATCCAACTCAAGGCAAATTTATCCTGGCATCTCTTTATCATTGGTTTAGAGTTTGGCCCATACATTTTTTTATTGTATATATCACTTGGTGATGTAGAGTCAAAGCATGGTGTTGGCTTGCTAGAAAGGCAAGCATATTTCTGGAGGAGTTTCAGTTCTAGAGGAGAGTTGGACTCAAGTTGATGGTATTTTTGAGGTTATGTTCAAGCTCATATTTTTAGTTTTGTACTAGCATGTAGCTCGATTGGATTATGTATTGCAGCAGGATGTTGCTTCCTGGATTATGTATTATGTATTTATGTCGATATTGGCAGCTGTAGGTGTTAAATACATATGACATATATATATATATATATATATATATATATATATATTATGGCAAGATGTGAGGTTGTGGTGTGGTTTGGTTTGGTTATAGTAGTTATGTGGCTATTATTCTATTTTTTTTTCTTCCAATTCACATCCCCAGGTTAATAGAAATTCGAGGTGTGACAGTTGCTATGTTTGACTGTCGACTTCCAGAGGGGTTTTGGCCAACTTTCAAGTGTTGTGACCGCTGATAGTCACCTCAAATTTTGCATATAAAAAAAAGCATATTAAATCAAAGTTCCACCACCATGCAACTCAAATTCACACTTTTAAATACCAAACACTACACCAGATTCACACGCCTCTCAAGGCTACTACCACGCTGCCCAACTTCGCACAAATCACCACGCTACGCCAGATTCACACGCCTCTCAAGGCTACTACCACGCCGCCCAACTTCGTACAAATCACCACGCTAAGTCCACCATACAACACGTAATAATAATATCATAATATCATTACTCATATTATTATTAAAACAAAAA
>MKEJ01015940.1:0-11348 GCA_001753735.1 Embelia ribes
TAATTTCATCTTAAATAAATAATTGAATGCCAATCTTGAATTAATTCATTTATCAATTTTGACTAATGTTGACTTTTTGACCAAAGTCAACTCTCAAGTCAACTCTCAACGGTCCGTACCGACAATTGAAATTTGATATCATAGAATCTTAATACGTTCTTATTTATGGTCCGACTTTTCAATCAGAACTCAATTCTGACTCATCGTCTGACTAAAAGTGCTCAATTTGTCGGTATTTTATTTTAGTCGATTTTCCAACTCATGCTGATAATGTCTTATCCTTTATACGAATCATTCAAAGTGTTATCAACACTTATGATAATTATTGTAAGACAATTTAGAATGAAAAATACTTATTAAATTTGAATGTTATCCTTGTCGTTCAATATTGAAAATGATACATCGTACAGTACTTTCGAGAAGAAAAAAAAAACTTTTGGGGCCTTATAGTGCTCTTATATACGAAAATGGTCTATAAAGCATAAGGAAAATATTTCCTAATTTTATTTCAATGGTGAGTAGAAAAGATATACCTCGACACCAAACAAAGAATAAAACAAGATAAGATCATCAGAAAACTCCCTAAGCTTCAACCCCCCGAATCGATCAACCAAATGAGGTCAGATCAACATGAACTTGAGGATAAAATAATCAACTAGTCACGAGGAAAAATAACATGAATTTTATTTTCACATTCCCAAAGGGTACACAAATCGACGAAGCACAAACAAGCAAGAGGAATGGAGAAATTTACCTCAAAATGTTCTCTATGTCACAAAGAATCCGAATATGAATTTTAATAATTTTTTTTGGCGCTCCTTCTAGATTAATTACGAGCCTAAGCTCCTGTCTTTCTCTTCTTTTCCCTCAGCCTCTCTCTTTATACGTATATATGTGTATGAGGTAAGTATATATAAAGCAAAAAGGCAATGGACTCATGTATGCTATTGCTGATTGTGTAGTTCCGAGCATTTTGGGTCCCATTTTGACCCCTTTACACTTCAAATTATATTGTTGTTAAAACACAAAAATTGTAGATAAATGAAATATATTTCCATTAGTATATTGTAGGTCTCAATCAAATTTACAGTTTAAGAGATATGGTCAAAATACTGGACTGCTATCATATTACAACTTATGCTTAATCGCATTTAATCCTTTCCCAAGGTCAAACCGCTATCACGAAAAATTGCCTATCACTTCTAAATGCTAATAAACCATATATACTGTAAGGAAACAAATATTATAACTCTTATAATATTATTTGATAGTACCAACAAATTTTCCCGTAAAAATTGGGATGTTGCATCCTGTTCCCTTTAGGAAATTTCGTACCCAAAATTAGCAACCACAGCGATAGAATACCAATAAAATGGTATTTGAAGAACCAATACTAAAGTCATTGGATCCAGAAAAATGATGTAACATGTCACTGCCATTAAAATAAAACAACTCCGAAATCCCCAAATCAAGGAATCAACGAAGCCCCGAAATGACACTTCAATCAAAAGAGAAAGGCTCCAAATGAAACAAATGACAATATAACTAATAGGCCAAGATACATTAAGAAGATACAATTCCTTAAATCCATGAATGTTTTCATCATACTCAATGGGGTTTCAGAACTATCTTCCAACCGATCTCACCATGAATGATATCAGAAATTGTACTTAGGACCGCTCTATTGATCAGGAAAAGTACCAGTCCTTAGTAACAAGTCAAACAAAATAATAGTTCAAATGTTATAACCAAGACAAATTTAGTGTCAATGAAAGATAAATTCTTCGATATCAACCCCACCACCTCGACCATCACTGAAAATCACCACATCACGAATAACAGCTATCACATAGCTATATGTATCTCTGACTCAGTCAGAGATAAAATAAACAAGATGGTACTATTATAATGCCTATAATGAACATAAAATCTATGATACATCACATAATATAGATAAAACAAAAAGGTATCTCTAACCAAATCTCAAACTCCACAACAAAAACAAGATACACTATATGTTATATCGTGAATATATATATGCCATGAAAATAATCTATCAATACATGTATCGTGATACAAGATAAATACTATAACATAACCATGAATAAAAGGCATATCCAAATAGAAAGAAACAATGGAATACCTCAACTATCAAAAGGCCCATCTTGAGAGCCACTAGGAGTAGGAAATCCCCTTGGGACACTATGATTGCATATGACCTCTATGACCACAACGAAGACAAACTATGCAAAGACATGAACTTTGGATGTGCCACTCGACTCCACATAAGCAACATAAGATAGGGAGAGGACAATATAGAATCAAATAACCCAACTAGTTACAATTATAGCATGCACCATCCTGAACTCTACCAATTAGAGGTAGAGCTCGGATAGACTTAGGCTCCTCTCAAGAAGAAGAAGTAAAAGGAATATCCCATAGCCTTTTTCTTCTACTACTACTACTGATACCCGAACCAACATCATCACTGCGACTTCCGAACCCAGCTCCAAAGGGCGAAACATCCGAGAACCCAAAATCTAACCCAAAGGCCAGTAAGTACCCAAAGTATCAATACATTGCCTATCAAGTAGGTTAGTATCGACTCTCATTGCTGACTCGACACATCCCTGGAAAATCTCATGGAAACTAGCAACAATAAGAATCGGAATGGAAGGTCGTAGGCCTCACTCGAATCTCTGAATACGAAGTCTCACTATAGACACCATCTCCAGTGTGTATTGAGAAAGATTGGAAAATTTATATTGGTACTCATATATCGACATATTCACCTGAATAAAATTCTCGAAATCGGTGCATTCCCACTTACGAAGAGGTTCCAGAAAAAAAGTATCCAAAAACAAATCTCGAAATGCGGCCCAAGTAATATTAGCTTAGTCGTGAACCTCCTTCTGAGTATACCACCACATCGTTGCCTATCCCGATAGTATAATGGTGCAATCGCAATCCAAAGATCATAATCCTCCATATGGAGCACCCAAAAGATCTGTTCCACTTCCACAACTCATAACTTTGCTGCATGTTGCTTTTCATCATCCCGAAAGACTGGAGGATACATCCTCCCAAAATGAAATTGTGCTGCTGAAGTACGAGTCTCATCACTCCCCCTTGAACTCTCAGTCAATCAAGTAAATGCTGCCTCCATAGCACGATAATAGCTAGAAGATGATAATTGAGCTAGCTCTATATCACAATTCTCACTCGACCTCTACATTGTCCACCACCACGAGCACCCCTACCTTTACCTTGTCATGACATCTAATAGACAAGGAAAATATATCAATCTTCAATATATATAAGTATCTATATTTCACATACAAAAAATAAATCAAGGAATAGAGTATATACTGCATAGAGTACTATAATACTCATACAACAAATGCAAGTCCTACTTACTAACATGACCTCGACTCCAACTTAGTAAACCCGGTTAGCTTTGATACAAGCCTATCATGCCTTGAATTCCCATAAACCTGGTGACATGAACTGAAAGAAAATAAAATAGAATAACATTCTTATAACTTCCATAACCAAACAAAACCACAGTCCGACATCCTATCAAAATACATATACATCATATATAGCCAATATTTATAATTGTCAACATCAACATAGATACATAGTATATAATCCAAAATGCAGTATACCGAGGTACAAGTACAAACATCCCACCAAGCTACATGCTTGTACAAAGTAAAAATAAAAGTCTGAACAAAATTTTTGGCCTAAACTCTGAATACTACCAACTCAAAATAGCTCCACTCTAGCACCGATTGCCAGTCATAACTATGCCTACCACTACCCTCTAACCCTATAAAACCCCAATCTATATAACACATTGTATATAAATGAGTCAGACTCTAGACCAAATGATAAATGAGAATCTATAATGTATATAGTATATGTATGCACATGCAATGCACCGAACGCCCCAATGTTCCCATTTCTAGTTTATACTCTTTTTCAATAACAATTATACTCAGGCATGTCTACGACATATGATAAAACCTAGAAGTTAACCAAAAATATGCAACATACTATACATTCCGCTACGATGCTGACATATCACATATATCGATACTACAAATAATGCAATATTTGAATGTAACAAATACTAAAGCATACCAACTATTACTATACCAAATGCCGAGATCACCAACTACCAGATTATTGAACATTGAATAGTCGAATATGAAATCACAAAGGCATCCCATGCCTCTGACTAAGAATACTCTGAACATTATATCACAGACCAACACTATGATCTACCACTCGTGGTGATGCAACCACGCCTTTAATAATCTGCCACCCATGGTGACGCAATTATTAGAAGTCACATAGTTATATCAAGTCTTCTGTGAATACCTCATATCACATGGGCTTAACGATCCTCCAACAACGCATCTCATTGCATAGACTAATCGATCCTTTAACAATGCATCTCATCGCATAGGCTAATTGAGCCTCCAACAATGCATCTTATCATATAGGCTAATAAGCCTCTAACAATGCATCTTATTGCATAGGCTAATCGAACCTCCAATAATGCATCTCATCACATATGCTAATCAAGCCTCCAACAACGTATTTTATTGCATAGGCTAATCAAGCCTCCAATTATTCATCTCGTTGTATACGCAAGGCAACACATGCTCTTTGAATAGAGGTCCTAACTCAAAACTGTCAAGCTCTTTCCCCGAAGGGTATATGTACATTGAATATAGAAACTAACTAAAAGTTGTCAGGTGCTTTCCCCAAAGGGTATATGTCTACTGAATATTATAACATAACTCAGAGTTATTAGGCGCTTGCCCCCCCAAAGGGTATATGTACACTGAATTCTATAACCTAACTCAGAGCTATCAGACGCTCGTCCCGAAGGGTATATGTCCGTCAAATCCACATGATATGCACTTTCTGTGCTCGACTATAAATATACTTGTGATATAAATATTCTTTTACTCTTTAAAATCATGTATGAAAACTCCCTGAGTTAATCATACTATTTCCAATCAAAAAATTATTTCTCTTTCCAAGAATATTATTTCCAAACTCTTTAAGCTTTGAAAATAACTATTTTCAATACCAAAAATATACATTTTCCAAAACTTTCCAAATCATAGTTTTTCCAAAAACCGTAACATATACTAACCAATATAATACTCCTTGAGTATGTATGTATGTATATCAATCGCCACGGCTCCAATGTGAAGGCCAAGAATACGCCAACGATGCCACAGAACGCCAACAACGCCACAGAATGCCAACAACATCACAAAATGCCAATAACAATACCAACAATGCCACATAATACCAACAACAATGACAACACCACCACAAAACATCAACAATGTCAATAGTAACGCCAATGCCAACAACGCAAATAGTGCAATAGAAATTAACATCAATGCCTATATATATATATATATATATATATATATATAAACTACAAAAATGGTAAATAGCTACTATACTACGCAACGCCAGTTCCAAATGCCACTAATGTATATATGCATATTTATGTCAAGATATACACACATATATACTCTGAAAGTAGAATCTACTACTATGTCTCGACTAATTATGCTCTCACCATTTATTCTCATACACATACTACTAATCCCAACATATAAATATTCTACTTATTCCCACGAAAAACAGTTATAATGAAACATGGAATGAGAGAGATGTTAGGGGATTAATTATATACCATGACAAAAATCATGGGTATTTTATATTATTTTTTTTTCCAACTATTAGATCTTTTTATAGTCAAATAAATCTAAACGTTAAAAAATTAACTTGATAAAATATTATGAATCAAGCATAATTTATATATATATATAATCGATATTATATTTCGTTTTTTATGTTATTACGTTTGCATATAGATAAGCCCCTCGTGGTATAATTTTATTCATTCAATCAATATACAATTTTCTCATACACTTTCAATTTACACTCTTCAACACAACCCATGATAGAACTGTGAAATAAAATTATCAATAGTTCAAAGTACTTCTAGAAAAAAAAAAACTTTTAAAGCAAGCAGATTCTAATTTGTGGTCATAGTATTTCTTTTTACTTTTTTTGTTTCCCCTTCTTTTTATTGTTCGGTTAGTTGAAGTGCATTATTTTTTCCTCCTTCGGGAGTCACTATATGTTTTTTTATTTTCTTGTTCTTTGCGTAACAATATATGTGTGTATATATATATATATATATATAAACGTTATGTCAATATTTTCAAACCTAGGAGATAACAAGTCATATGATCGTACATAATATATTGCATGTTTTCAGTTTATCTATTGATAATAGTGAATAAATATTTTTTTTTTTTACATTTTCGTTAGGGTTGATTGTTTTGGACATAAAGGTAGGATTTTCACGTGTAGGCATGTTCATTGTTCCCTTTTTCTTTTTTTGGGCAATCATGGCCATTGTTCCGTGACTATGCCTATTATACTCTTTTAGGGTCAGGAACCGAATATTAGTTGGATTAAAATTATAAAAAAAGTTAAAAATAATATATTATATTAATTTATTTTGTTTAAATTATGAAAGGATTGTAACCTCATTGCCTAACTCCGGCGCTGCTTAGGGTGAAATGAAATACAAGAAATGTTAGTAGCAATTGCAAATAAATTCGGACCGTTATGATAGGCTAACAACTATTATCCCGTTTCTGACTGTTGAATAAAAAAAATTAATATATAGATTAAAAAAGCTATGTTCTTTCACTTTTTTCTTTGTAGAACGCACTGTCATAATTTGAAATTTTTTTATTTTATTTAACGTCCTGAAATTGACTATAGCTACAACTACCGGCCTGGTTTGATACACTTTGATTTCTTTGGAAGTGTAGCATTTACTATGGATGTTCCAAAAATCATCATTAGATTCATAATCCAGAATTTTTTTAAAAAAATATGGATGCTTCAAATGTTTTTTGTATTTCTTTTTGCCACTAAATACGTTTCATTTCACCAGGGTTGGAGTTATTTACGAATAGTGGAGAACTATATCCCCGCCCCCATAATCTTAAAAACCGATGTGATATCTTATATTTTTGTATAAAAAATTTTAGATATATTTTTGGACCTCGTAATAAGATTTAATCTTTAATATTATCTTTAAAAAAAAAAAGAATCAAATTAGTAATAATTTCATGCACCCGTCCAGATTAGAGCAGTGCTGGTATTAATTTATTATATGGACAGGCTTCCATTCATTGGGCCAATACCTACGATATTAGGCCCAGTCCGCATAACAACAGTAGATTTACATAGGCCCAAATTTAGCTGAGTTTTGGTTAAGCAACAAATGAGTAAGGGTTAGTTTATTTTAAAACCAATCAAATCTACTTTTAACAGTTGAATGTGAAAGTGAGGGCAATTCTAGCATTGAGTAAATAAATATCTGATTTGAGAAGTAATGTGGTTGGTTGTAAAATAAATTTTTTATTTTGAAAATGTGACAAGTAATTTTGAGATTATTCTTATAATTAATGATCGAAAATCATCGATGAAATTTTAAAAGCACTAAGCTCATTTTAAAAAGCACCCTTAAAACAATAAAAATTGTTTATTAGAAACAGGTGTTATAATATTTATCAAGCTTAACAAGTAGAGAGACAAATGATTCAAGCTGTTCATGAACAAGTTTGGACTAGGCTCGTTAAGCGCTCGGTTTGTCTTGGACTCATTCATTTACGAGATGAGCCGAGCCTAAACAACAAAATAGGGCTTGTCAGATAAACGAGCCGAGTTTGAACAAATTCCGACTCAGCTCGTTAATGGCTCGGACTCTTTTGATTGTGTATTTATATACATATATTTTAAATTGGAGGTATTAGTTTATATACATAAATACATATAGTTCCTATTAAGTTTAATAAATTAAGAAAAACTTGTCCTTGATATATTTTTTAAATAATTTTATTCCTTCGTATATATAAGATTGAGTTGAAAAAAATATAAAATATCATAATTATTTGATTTATTCGCTATTATGTAGTTATTAGTAGACGATTCTATAAAATATTTAATTTAATAATATTTATTTTACTATTTAATGGATAAAACCAAAATGTTCATGAATAAGTTTCGGCTAGGCTCGGGCTCATATGAGCCGAACCTGAATAGTAAAATAGGGCTTGTTAAATATACGAGTCAAGTCTGAGCACATCCTCCAAACAAACGAGTCGAGCCTAAACAGATCAGGACTCGGCTCGGCTCGGCTCAAATATAAAAATGTGAATTCAAAGTTAGGCTAAATGAGGTGACATAATGGTGAACAAATTTTATCAATTACGGTATCGACACAATTTCTAGATTCGTTTACATCATATATATAACTTATATTCAGTACAATTGATAAAAATTTTATTAAAATTCAACATACATCTACTTATGTAGTTATGTTCCCATAAAAACTAAATGACAAAATTGGTGAACAAACAATTTACCATTCATTTCCAACATGTACAAATTTGACCTGCTTAGCGACAAATAACATATTCCATCATATAATTCAACCATATAATACTTTTGGTAATGGCTAATTAAGTGCGTAATACATGCAATTTGAGTGTTCTAGAAGGGCCCACAGTCCCACGTTTCTGACTTTTCATATAGAAAAATTTGAATATGACAATAAATTAATTAAATTAATAAGTAACTTATATTAGGTTTATTTTTTTCTCCTAGTAGGTGTTTTAGTGGGTAGAGTATGAGCTTTAATAGATAATTATAGAATTTCTTACTTGGTAAGGTATTAAGAAATATATGTAATTATAGTTATTACATATTTTCAAAGTTCAGAATTATTCTAGTGATAATATAAATAGATTATTTTGTAAAAAGTGATTAAGTACAATAAATCCTTGGTGTCACCAGTTTCCTAATAGCAACTAAATTGTCGAAAACGGATTTCTAATATTAGTTTTTGAAGCGAAAAATTTCCATATCAAAAATAAATTTACAATAACAAGTATTGAAAAATATTATTAATAATTAAGCACATTAAGAAAGCATTTTAATTTTCAAGGGTCCTTTTTCACCAAAATCATACGACAATAATTTCATTGTGGGCGCACTGTCATGTCGCCGTGTGGGTTGACGAGTCACTATTCCCATTATTAAACTATTAATGGTTACAACTAGGGTTTTATTTTCTACTTCATTTAAAAATTAATATATATATATATATATATATATATAATTTTATCCTTATTAATGGATTAGAGTGATATATTTTGAAGGATAGTAAAATAAAATATTATTTAGGCCTATTAATGATCTTCTTATTTCATTTACTTTAGCTTAAAATAATAATTAAAAAGGAATGGAGTGAATACAATTTAACAAAATATTACATACTAACATAAGAGAAAAAAATAAAATCATTTTGAATCATTTTTAATAAAAATATAAGAGTTTTAATTATCATTTATCAAAAATTTAAGTATGATTATATATAAATTTCGAAATACTTTTATCAAGCTCTTTACACTAATTTGTACTATTGAGAATTAATATGATATCTAAATATTTTGTTTAAGATTGGTAGATATGTGAGTATTTGTATGTTATAATTCCTTAATATTCATAATTTTGTTTTAAATTGCTTAAATTTTGTTTTTTGATAATTATCAATCTAAATTTTTAAAAATAAAATATTATTTCTTAATAAAAAATATGTAAGTTAAAATTAATTAATTTATAATTTTGGATATGATAACTTATATTTCAAAGTTACAAAATTAAGGATAAACTTAAAATAAAAAGTGGATAAAATTCGTCGGGACTTTCTACAAAGATGTTAGATTAAAAAAAAAAAAGAGCTGACTATTTTAACAGGAGAAAGTGAACTAGTTCGTTGATCACCACCTTATCTTTTAGAGTAAATTAACTTTGTCCCATGAGGTTTTAAACTTTCCAATTTACTCCCTTGGTTATCTGAAAGTGCACTTCCCCCAAACCACAATACACATTTAACTTACATGTAAAAACACAATATTACCCAGCACTTTGTTGCCTTATTTAGTTACGTCAAAGCAAATAATTAGGGATATTACTTTTAGAGAAAGACCATTACATTTAATGGATAAAATTGTACAATACAAATTTTAAAAATCAAAATACTCGATAATGTGTGATAGTTCTAGGGCAGTTGGGTAATATAGGGGTCATTGGTGATAGTTAAGCAGACTTTTATCTTAGCTATAAAACTTTGAGGGTAGTGAATGGACCAAATTTTTTAGGTAAGGAGATTAAGTCATTTAGATGAATGTAAAAGGTTTACCGGGGATGAAGAGGGGTGGTTTTTGTGCATAATAAAAATTAATCCTAAAATTTTCAAACTTTTTACTTTATTTTTACAGAAAATTGCGAGGTTATAAACCGCTTTTCTACTAGCACCTCCTTTCTTATGTGCCTGTTTCGGGATAAATTGCAACCGTTAAAAAAATTACAGCCCTCCAAATAGGAATTGACCAATCCATTAATATTCCATAAAGTTATAAAGGTTGTACCAGTGAACCAACCTCCTAAAACCAAATAGGCACACGGAAAGAGCAATAAATCGGACCAGCCAAAATATATAAAACTTTTAAGAGTATAGAATTTTAGATAGTTTGAGAGGTATTCTAAAATATTTAGAAACCTCATGGGGCATAGTGTAATTTGACCCCATTTTTTATTGGGTAGAGTAGGACCAAATATCAAAAAAAGGGTGTACCATGTTCCGTACGACTTTTAAATTTTAATATTTAATATTTTTTTCATTTTTTTCCAACTAGTATATTTGTTTTAATGAAAATTCTAAGGTCCAGGTGCAACACCGTCACGAAACTCGCATGTATGCAAGAGAGTTTGACCCGTCATGTGCCTTTTTTTTTTTAATTATTATTATATTGGCCATTTTCCTCAATTTTGACAAAAATTATTGTGTTCTAAAATTTTCAAACCCGTCAAAATCTTGGAATGATTCGTATAATGGTTCAAATTGGACTTAATCTAGCTTCTTTTAAATTATTAGATCCACGTAACGTATACGTGGTATTTTTCATAAGATTTAATTTTTAGAAAAAAATATTATTTCTTAATGTATAATGAAAAATATTATTTTATTCACTTAGTTAAATCTCAATAGTAGTATTTGCAATTGAAACTTAGTATTGGTTTACTTTTCTCATAATTTTGTAACAAAAAAAAATCGAATCTTCATTTAATTATTTACTATTATTATTCAAATGAAAATTTCAATTTTCCTCTAAACGATAAATAACAATTATTATAATCCATAAAAACAATTATTGCATTCC
>MKEJ01015948.1:0-11413 GCA_001753735.1 Embelia ribes
TCAACTTAATAACGAAATCAATATAGGCTATTTCAGTTTGAAACATAGAAAAAACTAGACTACAATCAACGAAAGAAAAATATAAAAACACATTTGACAATAAATATATTAATTAAATTCAAATACGGCTTTTTAGAAAAATAAATACTGAAATATGTTGATTTACCAATATATATACCATCAACATGTCAAAATTACTAACATATATTAATTTGAAATTATAGACCTTATTCGGAACTGTAAAAAAAACTATAAACTGGATACGATGTGTTTTTATATTTTTCTTTTGTTGATTATAGTTCAATTTTTTTTATGTTTCAAATAGGCTATGGTGATTTCATTATTGGATTGAATAGTGAATACACGAAGTGATGAATATAGGAAAGAAAATGGCTGTAATAAGTTTATTTTTTGCCATTAGTATTGGCAAAATGTAAAAATAAATAATAATAATAATAATAATAACAATTTTTATCATTAGCATTGGCAAACTAAAAAAAAACTTTATTTTCTCCATTAGCATTGGTGAATTGTAATATATATATTCGTTACAGTAGTGGTGAATAATATGTTACTTTTCACCATTACCAATGATGAACAACAAAGAAATTTTTTGGAATGTTCGTCATTACTAATGACGAATAATATAAATTTTTTTTGGTATATTCACTATTAGCAATGACAAATATAATTAGGTACACTATATTCGTAATTATTTTTATTAATACACTATATGTGCAATTTTGGAGGCCATGTGTACCAAAATTACAAAAAAAATCTTAAGTTCTCTCAACTGTATTTGTGAAATTATGGGCACTGCCGTACTTTTCAGTTTTTCTCTTTTAGGAACCGTTGGTGAGCTCCAGCTAAGGCTGACCTAATGTGACTTCACCAAAACTTTAGCTTTTGCCCATATAATGACTCATTTGCCTTTTCTACTTAGGCCTAAATAGCGTAAGTTTGGTTGTACGTATGAGCTCTATTTTTTAAATTTTTTGTTTAAAAATTGTACATGATTTTTCTACTAATTTTTAATCGGAACTTTTTTACTATTTTGTCTAGAATAAATTTTAATTTGGATATATCTAAATTTTTTTATTTAAAAATAATATAGCTTATTTACTAAAATGCTACAACTAAATAAATACTTAGGCTTATTTGGTTTTAATTTTTAAGCTAAGTGTTTCTACTTTTGTGCTTGAAATTGGAGTGCTATTGATTGTTTGGCTTTTAAGTTGATTTTTTATTTTATATTTTGGCTAAAAAGGCAATGAGGTTTAAGGTGAATGCACCTAATTTTTTCTTTAAAAAAACAAACTAAATTTTTTGATTAAAAAGATGAAACTAAACAAATCAATGATCCATACTTCTATACTGCCTCTTCCACCTTCCAATAACTACATAGCGAGGACAGTTATTCATAAATCTCGATTATCATGCTGGATTTGCTCCCAATACAAGAAATTTTTTCATTCAATGTAGAAGAATTTTTTTATATAAAATCATTGTGTTTTGAGAATAAAATCACTATAAATTGAGCACAATTTATTATAACAAATTTTCATAAAAAATAAACAACAAATACTTATAATAAATTGTCATTGGGTTAAAGTAATTTGTCATTCTCAAAATACAGTGATTTATGTACATTATCAGAAAAAAAATCTTATATGGATAGGACTTACTGTTAAATCAAATTATCGAAAATCTTTTTAAAGTATTTTAATGATAAAATTTTAAGATAATAATATTAATTGTCGCTCCAAATTTTGTGATCTAATGTACTTATTAAGCTACTTCAGAAATCTGCTTCATAGATTTGGCAAAAGATCAAACAGTGTTCAAATGATCAAAATTTATGTTAGCGTAACGGTACATAGAATGTGTGCAACAGTACATCAATGTGTAATGCTACACAAAGCTTGCATGATGGCTTCTAGTGAGCTCTAAAATAAAAATAAGTTTGTGTAAAGGTACACAGAGTATGTGTAATAGTACACCACAGGTGTAACGGTACACATAGCTTGTGTGATAGCTTTCGGTGAGCTCTGCAAAGAAAATAAATCTGTGTAACGATATACAAACTATATATAACGGTACACCATAAGTGTAAAGCTACACATAACTTGTGTGGCGGCTTCCAGAGAGATATTCAAGGAGAATGATCCTGAGTAATGGTACACCAATGATCCTGAGTAATGGTACACCAGTATCTGTGTAACGATATACTATTACGGTACAGAAGTTCTGTGTAATGGTACACACTGCAGATTTAATTATAACGGTCATATTTGATTAAGACTCAACGTGTCTTATCTTGTAATTAATGACCAAAGACAACTATTACATAGAAAAGGAGGTTCAAATCAAATTTTGACGATCAGAAATTGCAAGACTATTTATCTCATTATTCATACAAGCAAGATCAAGCATTCAAGAAAGCTCAAAAACTCACTTCCTATTTTTGAAGCTATCAAAGCCTAATTTAAGCCACCTTCTTTCAAAATTTGGATTCTAATAGTATATTATAGTTTGTTATAGTATGATTCATACTCACATCATTTATTCAACTTGTGAGGATCTATTATTTGTAATCTACCTACTTCCAAAATTTTGAATCGTGTAAAGGTTTTCTCCAAGACTTGAGAGGGTGTCTCAAGCAGAGTGATTAACACCCGGGAAGTTAATCTTGCTTTGTTTCATTGGTAATAATTAAACCTCAAGTGTTTGGTCTTGGGAAAGTGGACGTGAGAGATCAAAGAAGATCTTTCGCCGAAACACTGTAAACGAGTTTGCGTTTCTCTCTCAATTACTTATTTTATTTTTAATATTGATTGATATTATTAGTGTAATCTTTCTAATAATTTAAAAAACCCCAATTCATCCCCCTCTTGTGATTTACCTACGGTACGGATCAACACTTACTATCTGGCAATTGTATGAATAAGGAGTAGTGTTATATGTACATATACATACATATATATATATATATATTATATTACTATTTTTTTTTTAGAAAAAATCACACCTATTGATCATTATATATTAATTTTATATTTAAGGAGAAGATTAGTGTATAGTCTAATTATACAAAAATAACTTCCTTTTTTTTTTACATACTTGTTTGTACATGCATTACTAAGGATTGGTTAATCACAAAAATCATTATTACTTTCCCAGACTTAATTTTTCAAATTTATCAGTGCAGTACTTAGCTCGCTCAATCAAGTTCGGAAATCAGCCTTGACTTGCTCAATCTACAAGTGTCGATTCGTGACATTCTCCCCCCACTTATTTTCGCTAAGTCCTCATTGCATCTTCTTGCGAGAATCCGTACTTCTACATCTCCTTCGAGCTTCCTCTTTTTCAAGGCTCGTGCCTTGGTCCTTCATTCGGCTATTTGATAATCTACATCTCCGTTGCGCTTTTTGTCGTCTTTCTTGCCTCTCGACCAACTTGCAAGGTACAAGCTTGTTGACCACCCATAACACACATGGAGTTCAAGGAAGGCATCACGAATGCTTGAGCCCTATCCAAGAATTCCATCCCAAGCACCATGGGATAATCATCAATGTTGACTGCCGTCAAGTTGATTTTGTCACGCCAATCTCCAATGCAAACCTTAACCCCTCGAACAACTCCATGAATTGGTTTGGCATCCCCATTTACAGTTTTGAGCCATTCTTGTTCACCCCTGAGCTTAAAAACCCAACCACTCGGTTGCCCCCACCTCAATATACAAGGAAAATTCAAGGATCAATCTTATTATTTTCTGACAAACAATGCCACTAATCAACTGAGAAGACAATTCACTTTGTCTCTACATTTAGTATATTGCACTTTATCTTTTGACTCTATTATATTGCTTACGTATCAAAATCTTTGAGGTCACTATTTTCTTGTATTTTCAGGTACCTCTTGGAACAATGGAGCCTATTCTTAATCCTTTTGGGGGATAAGTTTGTTCATTCTTGGAAATCTCAGAACTTGTCATATGTTCAATCTTATACTCCAGATCATACTCTCCAACGATATTCAAAAAATTATTGTGCCAATTTTTGTCACTCGAAGCATACACATCTCCCTCAAGCTAATGAATTCCAAGAGTAGACGCAAAGGCCTCCTCTGTCTCTCTCTCCCCTTCTTCAACCTCGCTTCCTCTGCTCTTCATCATCTCTCTCTCTCTCTCCTCTCCTCTCCTCTCCTCTCCTCTCATATACATAATAATAGGATTACAAAATAACTATATGACTACTATATTTTGAATTACATCATCATCACATTAAAACAAAAACAAAAACAAAGAAAAAAATAAAACCCCTTTTTTCTTCAACCCTCTTTGTATTCTTCCCCTGTTTCTGTTTTCCGGTGAAGATTAGGTGATTCTCTCTCTGTTTAACAAACAAACCCACAAAGAGTTTTTTTTATCTTTGTATATATATATATATATAATTATATACAGAGAGAGAGAGAGAGAGATGGAGATGATGTATTATCACTTCTCAAGATTCTCTCACCACGAGTCTCTCAAAATCCTCGAAGCTGATATTCAGCACGCCAACGCCTTGTGAGCTGAATTTAATTTTTTTCATACTTTTTTATATTTGTCTTTTTTTGGCTTAGGATTGCTATATCTGAGCTTATTTGCCCCAAAATTGTGATATTGGTAAATTCATTGAGGTTAAAATTGGAATTTTATGTGCCCTGAGTTTGCTTCTGATCATGATGATAATTTTCTTCTCAATTGCTTAATTTTTTATATGGGCTTATTTATTTATTTTTTAAATATTGCGTAAATTTGGTGAGGGTAAATTGGGAAATTTAAGTCTCCATTCTGGGTTTGCTCATTTATCATGATGCTTATTTCCTCTCAAATTTTTAATTTCTGAGGGATTAGAAATTAGGGGCTTTTACCCACTTGGAGAAACAAAGAAGTTAGGTTTTTTTCATGATATGTGTTTTCTTCTGCTTCTATTTCACTTTTTCAGCTGGGACTTATTTATATGTGGTCCTTTATAGCCCTAATTTCGTGATTATTTGTTGACCAATAGAGTCTATAATAGTAAATTGGTAAGGGGAAATTTAGAATTTTCATCTTCCCATTTATGGGTTTTGCTTGTGATCGTGACGGCCATCTTCTCAACTATTAATTTTTGTGGAACTAGAAATTAGGGTTTATCCCATTTGGAAACTATAGTTTTTATGTTATTGACCTTTTCCGGAAATTAATGGCTGGTTTGGTTGCAGCATTTAAGCTCAAGCTATATGCATTTTTGCTTATGACTTGGAGTACAATTGGCTTTTTTGTTGTTTTGGCGTAGATAGGTTTGAAGTTTTAAGATGTATGTATTTGGTTTTTTTTCTTAGACAAAAATAAACTAGTTTTTTTGCTAAGAAGTTGCAATCTTAGCAAAAAAAGGAACTTAAATTCTCGTTTTTTAGTACAAAATTTCTTTTTGTGGTTTATTTGTTATTTATATGTTTTATCCATTTCATCTTCCCTTTTCCGGGCTCGCTTGTGATCATGATGATCAACATCATCTTATTTGTTCATTTGTGGAGAAGTAGAAATTAGGGGTTT
Source organism: Embelia ribes (assembly GCA_001753735.1). Lineage (NCBI taxonomy): Eukaryota > Viridiplantae > Streptophyta > Magnoliopsida > Ericales > Primulaceae > Embelia > Embelia ribes. The sequence goes on from MKEJ01015948.1 coordinate 5,582, forward strand.
TCCCATAATAAGAAAGAAATGGATGGAGAATAAGAGAGTGTTTCATGGCATATGCAGGGGCAGAGCCAAGATTTCCGGATATAGGGGAGGGGGGCAGATCGTACTAGGGTTCGTATATTTTTTTTCTTGGGGGCAGTATTGTAGAAATTATTACAAAAAAATTTAGGTTTTATGCAAAATTTCTGCAGAAATTCCTGCTCATGGACATATGTACTTTTTATCTCCTTTGAGCTGAATGTTCTGTTCTTTTCTAATCTCTTTGGGGATTTTGAGAATTGGTAAGTATAGGGAAGGTTTTAAATTTATTCTGATTGAAAAAATTTTGTGCAAGGAAAATTTCGTTAAGCTATCAAGTGAAATTTTTTGGGCATTTTGTCCATTGATGTGGTTTACTATCCTAGTTCATACAATTAGAAACTTGAAGGAAATCCATGTTGGCGATTGGTTGGAGAAATAACTTATGAAAATTTTTGTGAAAGCACCCAGTTAACACTCTTCCCCTAATTTATGATAATTAAATTTATCGACTTATATAGACAAAAATGGTAAATTAGTAAGGGTAAATTTGGAATTTACTCTTCCCTTTCTTGGTTTACTTGTGATCATGATGATGGCCATATTCTCAAATATTTGTTTGTTAAGATCTACAATTTAGGGTTTATCCCATTAAGAAATTATGAAATTTGCCTACTGCGAACTAATTTCACTTTTTTATTCCTCCTGCCAACAATTCTGATTCTTTATTATTTATTTGTTTCATCCTTTTCATAGATTATCCCTGAATTTTTTATAATGACCTGACAAAATACAGGAAATTGGTGAACTGGTAAAGATAAATTAGGAATTTTCATCCACTCTTTCTGGGTTTGCTTTTGATCATGATGATCTTCGTCGACTTATTTGTTTTTCCCATGGAAAAGAACAGAGGGAATACGACTATATGAAATTTTTTCATTATATATGTCAACCTAATATGTCCTTTGAGCTGAAAGTTTAGTGTTTTATTGATACTATTTAGGAACTTGACGATTGTTTGAGAAATTTTGAGCGGGTTATAAACTTATTCTGATTTAAAAAATAATGAAAAGTATGTCTGGAAGCAAACTATGTCAGTAAATATTTTCTGAATGCTACCCAACTGAACTTTTCGGGAATATTTTTGCCATTGATGTGGATTTTACCTTTATAGTTCTTAAAGTAAGTAGTTCTGAAGGAATTCCGTATTGACAATTGGTTCTTAGTTCTGAAAGAAATCCATGTTGACAATTGGTTCTATCAATGGTTTATGGATAATTTTGAGGAAGCATTCTGCTGTATAGGAGACCCAAATCTATTTGAATAACATAGAAAAGATGTAGACACAATGGTCCACAATAGATTTAGAAAATCTGGACTACACAGTCGAACACAGTTTTTATTTTATGTAAGAAAGGGAAAGTGACAGAAAAAATTTGATGTTTTGGAACTTGGAATCAATAAGTTTGATCACAGAATCAAATTTGGCTCGTCTTTTATTTTATGTATGTTTAGTCTCTATCTCTTTTTTTTAGCAACACCAAGCATATTCTTAAGTTTGTGTCGAAAGGGTTTAGGCTTTTAGTATCTTCTTGCACTGCTTGATTGTTATGTTTTAGGCTTTAAAACAGTAACTAAAATGTTCACAGCATAAAGAGTTTCCGTTTGTTCTGAAAGAATATAGATGTAAATCCACAAGTTTGAAACGACCACTCTAAATTTGATTGTTGAATTAATATTTGTTTTGCTTTTCTTTTCTTTTCGTTTTTTTTTTTTTTTGGTTACAAAGGGTTTTTTTTTTTTTTTTTTTTTTTTTTTTTTTTTTTTTTTTTTTTTTTTTTTTTTTGGGTACAATTTTTCGACTTTCTTTTGGTTTACAAAATTAAGAATACTAGATGCTCAATGTTTATTACTCTGTTATGGAGTTGTCAGAAAATTTAGAGAAGTTAATTTTTCGTTGATGTTTTAAAATGATTAAAGATATTTGTTGCAAATGGAATTTGAACTCTCAACCCCAATTCAATTAACTTCATTGTGTTCCTTAAATTTACCATGGTCACCATCTTTTGAAATCAATTATTTTGGAGCGTGTTTTTATAATACTTTGTTGGACATATGAGCGCTTTGACTTATGCTTGATGGGACTGCAATAAGTAATGAATTTTGAGTATTTTGCCATTCACGGTTAGTAATATTATGTGGCATGCCTTGCCCAGATGTTGGATACCAAGGATAGAATTGCATGATAGCCTAATTACCTGTCTCACCACAGAAAACAAGATAATATCTGAAAATGGCAACTGAGTGCCATTATGGCCAGCAAATAATGCGCCAGAACTCCACATTTTCGTTGTCGATGATATTTACATGGTCTGCTTAAGTTCCCATACTGTAGATATAATGATTTGGCACAAAACAATTCTTCCATGTACTTTTTCAGTTATTTGTTGATTTTTTGCTGAATATTAATTTTGAATGGTAAACATGTGACATGGCGGTTACGGTCGTATAGAGTGTGCGTTCTGCAACTCCTCGCCTTGAATGAGGCTATAACAACTCAATTATAACCTGTCTACTGATATATTTGTTCTTCCATTTCATATTATTTTTCTTTATTTGTTGTCATGAGTAATTGGGGGTTTTAATTTTCTGATTTTCAAAGTGTAAATGTAAGTTTCATAATGAAGAATTATTTCATGTCTGGGATGATTGGGATATAAATTGCTGTAGAGGATTATTAAGGTGGCTTTTAAGAGTTCTTTTCTTTTTGTTCTTCTAAATTTCTCACACACCTAGGTTTTGCAGAAAAGGGACACGTAATACGCCACTAACCATCAACTGCCACCCCCACTGCAAATATATCAATAGAACCATTTTGCACACATATTAAAGGATTCATGGAGAAGGGTTCACAGACCAAACTGGATTGAAGCCGAAGGAAAGCACAAAGCACAAGCTTCAAAGGAAACCATATGTTGTATGCTCTTGGAGCTCACTCTTCATCTATAATTATTGATTTATCCTTGTGGGATTCCGATTTTATTTTCTTATGCTTTGCATCTATGTGGTTTTGTTTGTGATATAATGTTCAAATGTTGTTTTTATTTGCAAGGGAGTTTCCCGGGTTTGATCCTAATTCGCACTGGATTCAAATCTGAAGGAAGACGAGTTTTTCTTATGTTTTTTTACTGTGTTCCCCTTGTAGGTCTTCTGGCTATGGGGATTGGTTATTGACGATGATCCATGATGGAATTGTGTGTTCATAACACTCTGCTGGTGATTTTGACGCATTTTCATGGGGATGTTTTGAATTGCAATGGGGTTTAGGCCTTGATTCCTTTTTCTTTATAATTAATATTTGTTTGTTTTACTCAAAAGTTTGACATGGGTTTGCTGATGAAAAAGCTTTAGGTTGGAATTTTGGCCTCATTAGAGCATTCGCTACAGATTTGCTAAAAGTATGTTTTTAACTAATTTTCTGATCAGGAATTGTACCCAAACAAGCTCAAGCTAAATAATAATCCGAAAAGTACAATCTTGGGAAATAAATGTCAATAATTTAATATTTAAACCTAAACAAATACTAAATCAGTGCCGGATTTAAGCTTTGCCCGGAGTTGCTTGGCCTGCTTCCTGGGTATCGGTTTCCTCCTCTCAAACTCCCACGGAGTATCCAAAAACACTGGCACACAAGTATCAATTATTATCTTCTCTAAGGAAACAGCATTCTCAATCAAATGCAACGCAAACTCTAAATCGATAGCATGCCCAATAAATCCTACAATCTTTATGATCTTTAGGTTGTAATGAGGGAAAGCTTCGCCCAATGACAGATTTCTTTCAAAATACGGTTCCACCCAAGTAAGCTGCAATCATGAAAAAATAAGACGTCAAACAATGTAAGCATGCTAGTTTGGGCATTGATACCAAAACCAGAAAAACAGCCAAAAAGAGAGCAAGTATGCGTATGCGTGTCTAAGCATGTTCAGTATCACTACATTTGTTCCCATTCCATTATCAGAAACTTCATACTTAGTTCTGAGAAAGATTTTTTTAAGCCAATTCCCATATTCAATTATTTATTGGCCACTAAATAAAACGGAAAGGCTTAACGCAATCACATTCTTTCCTGTTGCTCTTTTCTGACAGCATAAAAACACCGCCCATTCAATTTCATATGCTCAAGTCCTATATAATCAACGAAACGCATTGCTTCCGATTACTAAAAGTACAGACCAATAATAAGTTTATTACCTTAAGTACAAATTTGTCCAAGAAAGGACAAGCCTTTATCATAGAACTCAAACCAAAAAGGTTTCCACCGTCACCTGGGTCAACTGTCACTTCCAGCTGCTTGAGCATTGTGCATAGAGGAAACCCTTTAATATATTTCATATTAAACTGAATAACAAAAAAACACATATCAGTGTGGTTGAATCTTCAGAAGTAAGACAATTAAAGAAAAAAAAGAGCCACAATAAAAGGTTTAAGGCATTAACCTCTTGTATAGTTTGTACGTCTAGCATCAGCACTTTGAGTTGACAGAGATAGACCGAAAGCTCAGAAAAGTTATCCACCAAATGCTTAGCATAGTCACCACCGATGGAAACTTCAGCAAGCTTAGGGGTGTTTTTGAATGGCACGCTTATTTTTGGGCCAAAGTATCTAAATGATACAAGATTTGGTGCAGAAATCTCAATATGCTTTACGCTAAAGCATATATATATTTCCAGATATTTCAAACTAATTGATGCACTGACAACTTTCAGATTTACAAGTGAATTTGAATTTCGAACCTTTACAAATTCAAGTTGTGGACAATTGTTCAAGAAATTCTCAAGAATGTCACCAGAAACATTTACAGAGAGTAAGCGAAGAGAGGTGAGTGAGTTGCAGAAGGATAAGCAGCGAAACGTGTAGCACCTTCTTCGCTGGTCGCATCCCAACTCGTCTGAAAAGTCCAGCTCGAGTCTTTTAACTCTCTTCTCCATCGCGAATTTCACCCAATTATCGATACTATGCCTACTAGTCACGGTAATATCAAACTGCACCGTGAATTCATCAATAGTCGGACCCTTGTACGAACTTACAACTTGATTCACCCAACGTAAATACCGAGGCTTTTCCACTTGCAATAACTTTTTATCCAACATCAACTCCACTAATGTATCGGAAGCATCAAAGTTAAGAACGGGGATATGTGTCCATACGTATCTCCATCTCTTCGACAACACACTCAATCTTCCAGCTTCTTTCATTGTTAACAACGAAAGTATGTAAACTATAATATCATCCGGTAGTTCGCTAATTCGATCCTTCGATAAGCCCCTACCCTGACATGCCTAATAAACAGCAAGAAGTACAAAAATAAAATGTTAAGTTTTATATTTTACATGGGTTACCTTGTATCTATTATTTACTTATATTTACTTATATGGTGGGTATATAAACAGCTCTTGTACATTGATTAATTAATTAATGAGCACTGTCTTTTTGTTTTTTTTTTTCTAACCTCTATTTTTTTAACTTATCAAAACATATATTTGTGAAATAAATTTGTATTAATTCACTCGTATTACAAATCAGAAGACAATAACAAGGAGAAAAACAGATTCTGCACTTGATAAAAGGAAAAGTTTTAGACAAGAAAAAAATAAAAAAATTTAACAAAACAAATAGCCAAAAAAGGCTAAGAAACAGTAATAATATCTAAGCAAGGTAGAAGAGGAGTAAAGTATATACGCAATTCTGAGAAAAAGGGGAGAATTATTTCGCTGAAACTCAATTTTTTTTGGTCTTTAACTTGACTTTTAATTT
>MKEJ01015954.1:0-13361 GCA_001753735.1 Embelia ribes
CCAAAACCCAAAACTCGATATACCATGCATGGCTATGAAAAATCCGAATGTAAAATGCTTGAAATGTCCCAATAAAAAAAAACAATAATGCATGGCCCGTTTACGATATAATTGCAATTAAGACTAATATGACCGTAGTCACATTAGAGCCAATAAAATAAATGTGAAAATTTTAGAGACGTCACACTTATTTCGAGGGGATCATTTTTATATGTAGGTTCGAGTTGATCCGAACTCGTTTACTAGATCATCTCGGGGGCAAAAGTTTCTATGTTTATGGGGCGATATCATCTAGAATTACTCGTCGTTTAACTTCAAGGTATATATATTTCTTACTCAACATCGCGATAGCTACACATTGTTATAATTTATATTGTTTCGTTTTATCGGGGACGATTCCTCGATTTCGTGCCAATAGTATTTGGCAGAATAAAATTATGAAACATTTTTCTTATACTGTGTACACCATTTTCATATCTAGGATGATAGTCATTCGAATGGTGGAACTTGACAATTTTGTAGGCGTGACAAGTGGCATTAAGATATCAATAGGCGAGATGTTTCGAGAATTTACAGAAGGAGCATTTATATGCTTTCGGGAGGCCTACAAGTTATGGGAAGATTTAGGATCTCAATATATTTCAAAATCTCCATTAGTATATTTACATATTCATCATGCTATAGGCTCGTTTTCATGTTGGAAAATGATTCCAAGAAATAAGTAGAACACGTGTAGATTGAGATTCGTAGAACATGTATAAGAATAAATGATGGTAGCATAATTAGTTTATGCACATATATTTATATATAGTGATAGAATATATATACATATATATCTATTCAAACATATAGATTTGGCATCATGGCGCATTCATGTTAAAGTTGTGGTCTTCATGATGGAGTTGTAGACATATTCATTTTGAAGTCGTAACATGGCTAGTGTATTCATATATATATATATATATATATATATATATTTTCATGGTAGTATGTACATATTAACATTCCTGGCACATTCGTTGGTTTCGAGGCATTCGTAGGGTCCAAGGTGCACTCATAGAGTTCGAGGCATTCTAATTTGGCATCATGGTGTTGTCATATCGGAGTTGTGACATATTTGTGGCATTCAAAGCATTTGTGACATATTATAGAATTTGATCGCTACCTTCATAGTATATATATATATATATATATATTCGTAGCATTAATGTTGGTGTTGTGGTGCAATTGTGTTGGTGTCGTAAGTATTCGTGCCTCGTGGAGCATGCTTGACTTTTGTAGTGGAGCAGTTGTATTTAGTTGCTATTTATACATATGTATATATAGATAGAGAAATGTTTATATATATAGATATATATACATACTCGAGGAGTACTATTTTTGGAAAAACTTATAAGTTGGAAAATAATTTTTGGTAAAAGAAATGATATTTTTAGACGGAAATAGTGCGATCACTCGAGGAGTTTTATAATTGATATTTTATTTAGATTAAAAGAATATTTTAATCTAAGAGATATCTATATAGCACCAAGAGTGTATATTACAAGGATTCGAAGGATGTATACCCTTCAGGGTGAGCGACCTGACAGCTCTTAGTTGGGCCTATGACTGACGTCGCATCTATATGCATCGGCCTTGTAGGAGGAGCATACGTAATAGTTCTTATGAGCACCTGATAGCTCTAAGATAGGACCCAAAAGGGATGTGTGACAATATTATACAAGCCTCTGACAGCTCTGAGTCAGATACCCTTTGGGCAAGTGCCTAACAACTCTAAGTCAGGATAGATCCGGTGGCATGAGTTGTCGCATGTGTTGCCTTCGATAGATTAGGTGGCATATGTTGCCTTTGATAGCCAGTGGCATAAGTTGCCTTCGTGATGTCATGTGATGTGTTCGCAGAAGGCTCGATATGCCTATTTGCAGGAGACTTGATATGCCTATGTGATATTATGTGTTCGTGGAAGGCTCAATATACTCATTCGCAAGAGGTTTGATATGCCTATGTGTTTTTATTTATTTGCAGAAGGCTCGATATGCCTATTCACAGGAGGCTCGATATGCCTATGTGGTATTATGTGTTCACGAAGGCTCGATATGCCTATTCGCATGAGGATCGATATGCCTTTGTAATATGATGTGTTCGTGGAGGCTCGATAAGCTCACTCTTTTAATAGTAGTTACATCACCACGGGTGGCGGAATACTGAAGACTTGGTTGCATTACCCTGGGTGGCGGATCATAGCGTTGGTATATAGTATGATATTTAGTATGACGATATTTTGTAAAAGACATAAGATGTCCTGGGCTAAGAGCCCCATTCATGGTTAGAGGCATGAGATGTTTTCATCTTTTGGTATTTCGAGGAGGGCATGAGATGTCCTGGGTTGAGAGCCACATTTGTGGTTAGAGGCATGAGATGTCTTCATATTTTGGTATTTCGAGGAGGGCATGAAATGTCATGGGCTGAGAGCCCCATTCATGTTTAAACGCATGAGAGGCCTTCGTGATTTAGGACTTGGTGCACTCATAGTCGGAGGCATGAGATGTCTTCGTCATTTGACTGTAGCCATTCGATATTTGGTACCCTGGGATTTGGTGGCAGTCGATATACTATAGTACCCGATTACTTTAGTATTTATTGCATTCAGATTTTGCATTACTCATAGCACTTATATATGTCATCATAGAAGTTGTATGACTCACGAGAACTTCTAGGTTTTTACAATATGTTATGAACATGCCTTAGTATTACTTAGAACTTATGAGTATACATTGGAGATAAGAAAATGAGGGTTTCGGTGTATTGTATGTGCATACATGTATTTTATATTTAGTAGATTTTTCTTTATAATTTGGTTTAAAATCTGACCCATACACTTTTCTTTTGTACATGTACTCACATGGTGTTGTAGGGTCAGAGCATGGTATTGGCTTGCTATAAAAGAAAGACTATTTCTGGAGAAGTTTTAGTGCTAGAAGAAAGTTGGAGTCGAGTGGTGGTGTTCTAAGGTTATGTATAGACTTATATTTTAGTTTTGTACGAGCATGTAGCTCGATGAGATTATATATTGCAGCAGAGTATTGCTACCTGGATTATGTATTATGAATTTATGACAATGAGGATATTGTTGTATTAGATACTTATATTGCACATATATGTATTATGGAAGGATGTCGGATGTGAATCAATTACTATTCTATTTTCTTTTCTTTCGGTTCGCATCCCCAGGTTTATAGGGATTCGAGGCGTGACAGGTTTGGCTGGGAGCATATTGGTGCCCTTGAGGATAGAGTGAATGTAATTTTGTTGCATAAGAAAGAGGCCCTTGGGGGCACGAGATTATGTAACTCCAAGAAAGTAATTAAGAGATCCCAATTCACAAATAACAAAAGTATCATGTACTTTCTTAATAAAGCGAGAGATAACCAACAAAAAAGAGTCTGTCACAATAATATCATTGAGTATACAAGAATATATAGATGGTATCCAGTGGTGCATAAAATAAATAAGGAAAAGTAAGTTTGCTACTATGAAAACCAAGAGAGTATAAATGTTGATTGAGACAAGAGTACCAAGCTTGGAGTACCTACTTGAGGCTATATAATGAGCATCGAAGCTTACAAAGATGGTTAGAAAAAGAAGGATTAGTAAAACTAGCAATTGCTGCATATAGACATCTGTCGTAAGGTTCCCATTTTAAAAGGTATTGCTAACTTCCTGTTGTGATATAGGCCAACCTGAAGAGATTACAATAGAGAGAGCCAATCATATAGTGATACATTTCACGACCAGAGCATAAGTGTCCGCATAATTAAAGCTATTGCATTGATGAAAACCTTTGGCAACCAAGCACGCCTTATAGCGCTCAATCATATCATCCTCCCGTTACTTTATCTTTAAAACGTATTTTCAACTAATCTTATTATACTGATGAGAAGGAAGAACAAGAGTCCAAGTCCCGTTATGTAAAAGTGCTATAAATTCCTCATTCATGGCTTGATAGTAATGAAGGTGCTTTATTGCCTCTGTAAAGTAAGTAAGTTCCACTTTGTGATTAGTAGCATGTGCAACTAATATTTAGGGTATAGGCTACTGAATAGTATCATCTTGAAACATCTTAGGTTTCAAAATATTATTGTGCGACCGCATATGCATGAAATGAGTACGAATGATTGGAATCGATGACGTGGTGATGGGTGTAGTGGGTGCCATAGAGTGAGAGTTGGTAGCGGTTGTGGTAGAGTGGAGATCAACACTAGAATGGGACATAAGAGAAGGTCCTAGGGGTAGATTTGGGGAAATGAGTTGGGTTGTTCTGGATTTGGCTATTGTATAGACTGGAGAGCAGGTTAAGGCCATCTAGATAGGGTAGGTTGGTATTGTTTGTGTGTAGGTTGGGTGAGAAATTTGGGCCGGAGTGGTGATAGGATGGAATGAAGGGAAGTAGGTTGGAGTTTGGAGGCCCAATGTGAGGGCTGAGGGTAAACTGGGCTGGGCAAAAAATAAAGGCTTAATTAGTTGGTGTATTGGGCTCGGGTAACATGAGATTAGGAAGTGGCAAAGGAACAAAGTTGGGTTTTAGGGGAGTTGCTGGCATATGGTTTTTAATTGGAAAGGATGTTTCATTGAATGCAAGGTAATGTGTCAAATATATAACGCCAGAATTGGGATCTAAATAGTGATAACCGTGATGCGAGAGTCTGCAACCAATTATGATGTACGTGATAGACTTTTATTGCAACTTATTTTGATTATAAGGCCGAAGAAAGGCCATCATGCATAATCAAACACATGAAACATTTTATAATCTGGTTGTTTATTGAATATTTTTTATAAGGAGAAATGGAATTTAAAACTGGTGTTGGTAATTGATTTATTAAATGACATGTCGTGAGATAGGCATCATCCTAAAATTGTGTAGGAACCAAGCTGTTGGCAAGTATAGAAATCCCTGCTTTGATAATATAGTGGTGTTTGTGTCCACCACGCCATTTTAATGATGTGTGTGAGGACATGTAAGTCGATGACTAATACCTTGGGCACTTAAAAACGTATTTAAGGAACGATATTTACTACCCCAGTCACTTTGAAAAGAGATAATCTTTTTATCAAGATAATGCTCAATTAGTTTTTCAAATTGGTCAAAAGTCACCATAACATCAGATTTATTTTAAGGTAGATATAACCACGTAAAGCAACTGTAAGCATTAACAAAAGATACATAATAAGAATTACCATTGCTAGAAATACAAGGAGCGGGGCCCCAAACATCAGTATAAATAAGTTCTAAAGGATACGATACTTTAAAATCTCTAAATGGAAAATAAAGCCTATGGTTTTTATCTTGTCCACAAAAATGAAAAATACAGTAGTCATTTTTATTCAAAAGAGGAAGAGAAAATTGCACAATAACTCATTGAACAATCAGAAGGTTGTATATCCTAATCGGTCATGCCATTGATTAATAGTAGCAGTAGAGTAAATATAACACCCAAAATCCCGAGAACCCGAGGGGTGAGTTCTTCCTTTTTAAAGAAAATGAAAAAAATATATATATATTTAAAGAAAAGGAAAACATCATTATATATCGCCAGTTCTAGCCACAACTCAACTACAACATTCATATCAGACTATTCATAAGAGTATACACATATAGTCTGCATGCAATAAGGTATAATAAATATATATATGGCTTGCCTACATTTATAAAATCAACAACACTAAAAGTAAACACCATGTTTACATAAACTAAACAAGCTACATGCTTAATCAAAATATTACATATTACACCTTATTCTAGCCCAAGATACATAAAGCTACTTAAGGTGACAACAAGACATAATATGAAGAAGTACTACTACTACTACTACACTAAAGTCTCAAATAAATACAACATGCTGGAATGAGGCTACATCGTAAAATATAACAAAAGTATATCTTCCAAGTATGTACAAAAGTACATGTTCGAGTACCTCAAGGATGGCCCTCGCTCGCCTCCGCACCTACATTATAATTATTACAAGAATATACAAAAAAGAAAATATACAAGTTAGCCTACTAAATAATATGATTAGGATGATGTTATGTGGTGCCTCAAATGTGTAAACATGATGCACAAGATAGGTATGAATGTGACGTGATGCAATGCAATGCCAACACATGCACACCAACTTGACAACACCTCATCAATACATCCCGCTACGACTCAAAGTATAAAGGTGGGACTAGTATCTCATCAAATTTTAAAAAGGGCTACTTCATATGCCCTTACTCTGACCCGCCACGTGTGGTGTGATGTGATCATAGGTGCTTGCTGCACAGGTTTTTCGACTTTCACAGTAAAACGTCAAGTCTTCTCTTTAATTTATCCGTATAAAAGTTCGATACCTATCCCGAGAAGAAATAAGACTTACTTAAAAACGTATACCTCGCTCTAAGGATTCCAAAAATTAACTTTTTCGTCACAAACAACTACTCGAGCTAGATGATTTAAGGAGGAAAAGATTGAAGCCAATAAATCACCACTCACCCTCTGTCACACTATATTTTGGACAAGAAGGGGAAAAAGTGAAATGAATGGCTCAAAATCAAAGTAATAAAGCAGTAGGGTTCATGTTGTATTTTTAGTCAATATGTCTGGTAGTATGTCCGTTGGCGGGCAACCGTCAGATGATCCGTTAGACAAAGTCCTCAGCTCCTTTAGACTCACTGGAATTTTTTATCAAAGGTTTGACCTTTTGTCATATCGTCAGATAGGCGCCAAACAAACCAAAATCTGCAATTTCAAACACATTTCACTGAGGTTATTAATGCCGCTCAACACCATAAAAGCTATGCCTTGACATAAATCCCGTACTATAACAACTTCACATTCTCCACATTACGCAACTTCACAAATCACACACTACGCCGCATCTTCGCATATACACCATACAATAACATTCTAATTGCAAATAATAATATTATTATAAAAGCAAAAAATTTATTCAGAATTTCCTGGACATTACAGTCAAGTTGTGTTTTGTAGACCTCCTTGTTAGAAGGCCACATGTATAGTTCATCCTTAATCTGATCGGAGAGTAAAATAGTTTTTATTGCTAGATCCTTAAAAAAAGAGGATGATAAGAATTCAATAGAAACTCAATTATCTCGTGTGAACTAGCTAATAGAAATTAAGGTTTTTTTGCGTATGGTACGGATATGACGTAACTTATTAAGAGTAACAAAGGCATGAAGAGAAGTAAGAACAGTTTTACCAGTATGATGGATAGAGGGCCCATTGCCTTTTCCAACATGAATCAAATTGGGCCTGGAGTACTCATGTGCATGTAAATTGAGGTTGAAAAGATCTGAAGTTGGATGGTGTATGGAACTGTAGTCCGGGTACTATGTCATGTCAATAGAGGATGAACCATTGGAAGTATAAGCATTAAACTCAGAATTACAAGACCCCGAGTTTTTGTGATTAGTAAGATGAAAACATTGCAGAGCACTATGACCCTATTTGTTATAGATTTGACAAATCACCGGGTTGTTGAACCAAGGCGGGCTGTGACTATTATTCAAACATCGGCTAAACCCGTGGGTAGAAGGCTCATTGTTGTATCAATCTAGGACTGGTAGGGTGGCTGGGACTACCGAGAAGGGTTGGGCAGTGAGCCTCCCGAGTTGTTCCCATACAGTTGATGGTTGTTGTTCCCATACGGTTGATGGTTTTAGGCTAAATCGGATTGTTGGATGACCATATTCGCTATTGGGTTTCCAAGATCCATAGGAGTATTGCGACAATCTTTTTGGGCTTCGTATTCATACAAATTATGAACCACTTCATCAAATTATAACGGTAGAGAGTGGGTAGTAATAAAAATTACTGAAATGTCTTATTCATTCTTGAAACTGGAGAAAATATATGTGATAAATTCAACTTCCGAGATAGGTTGGCCAACCTGAGCATGACGATCTCAAAGTTTTTGTTCTCAAGAAATTTGTCCAAATATTGGTCATTCTTTTGCTTGCTGGCAAGAGAACATCGAGTGTTGAAAACTTGAGCAATATTTTGGAAAGTAAACAACTTCTCAAGATAAATCCAAAGGCTAAGTGATGTAGTCTCATTAATCATGTATGACAAAATACTGTTGGTAAAAGAAGAGGTAAGAGCATATAATATTATTTGGTCTTGTCAAATCCAATGAATGACATGAAGGTCTGGTAAGATAAAAGGCTAGGTGCGCGGTGGTCACAGATGTATGCCATCAATATATCTGAATAAAAGTTTTCCATGAAGATATAGGACTAGTTGAGCATGTCATAATAGAAAATTTTATGGATCCAATTTGATGGTAAACAAATATTGTAAATTTCTAAGTATTGCGATAACAGGTGGTGAGTTAACTGAGGATAAAATAGTTTGTATAGTGGGATTATTGATGGGTGAGAAAAAAGAAGAGAATGGAGGCAGTGTAAAAATTGGGCTTGGAGGTCTAATTGAATTAGGGCCAATAGGATAAATAAAGAAATTTTGCTTTCAGTAAGGTCTGTTGTAGAGGTAAGTCCAACCATTATGGAGGCCATGGTGGAGAGGCTAGGTGTGGTTATTGAGTTTGAGGGATTGAGAATGACCTCTCTGTATTTTTTCATTTGGTGTCCCATCTCCTTACATCTCCAACAGCTCGATCCCTTAGAAATAGTCTTTGGATCCATAACTGTCGGTGAAGACTTCTGAGAGTTTTACATGGATGGTCCCTGTGAATAACTCTTTTGATCCCATTTTTTGTTTGCATTTCTTCTGCTCGAAATATTCCAATTTGACTAATTTTAACCTTGATTAGGGCCAGTGAAGAAAGTACCAACATCTCCCGGTGGTAGTCCCTCGGACCGACTTCCACCTCGATTAGTTTTCCTCCCTTCCCTAAGCTGTTCATTTAACTCCAAGTACTCTTCTTATTTTGCATCTTTGATCACATCCTCTAGAATGGTATGTGTCACTACCAATCTTCAAATTGATGATCGCAAATCAATGCAAATTTTGCATACTTTTCGAGCCTCTATCAATACTTCTTCTGGAGCGAAATGGGAGTAAGCAATGAACTTTGGGCATAGTCTGCAACCGAATCATCCTTTTACTAGAGCTTATTGAATTTATCCCTCATTTCTTCTCGATATACCTCCAAAAAGTATTTTAAACAAAAAATATCTTTAAGCTCTCCCCACATCAAGTCCACATTTCCCGTTATCGCCTTGCTACCTTTCCACCATATAACAACCTCTTTTTGAAATGTAGCCGAAGCAACCCTTACCATTATATACGGGTTAATAACTCCCATATAGTAAACCTATTGCTCTATATTTGAGAGCCAAGAATCATCATCCATTGGATCCGAACCACCCTCAAAATGAGTTTTGAATTTCGAATGAACTCTTTCTGAATCTCCATAACATTGGATTAAGTGTGCCAAATACAACCCATTTGGGGCACAGTGAATGCTTGGATGGTCCTATCTGTCTATTTGGTCAAAAGTGTGTCCAGCTGTTGCATTTCCATCATACCATAAATGGTGCAATCCCACTTATTTCTGTTGTGGGTCTCACGAGTGGAACCTCGGCTTGGTCGTCTACTAAAGCGATGCACTCCCCCTCCTCAAGCTCAAACTCAGTAAGGAAATCCTTAACAACTCCATAGCTTCCCTTAGCGCCTAAACTAGAGTTATAAGAATCATCTTCAGAAGAAAATCCTGATGCTGCAACTAGCGGAGCTGTTGCTGCAACTAGCAGAGCTGTTGCATCCTCGTGATTTTGAGTCCTGTGAGGATGGCCACGTTGTCTTGCAGGCATTTCTAGGGCAATGGGTGCTTGTTCGGCACCAACTAGCCTAGCCATTTGGCCTTCAATACGTGCACTTTCCTTTAGTTCTCCAACTATGATCTAAAATAAAAAATAACAACCATTACCAATAATATGTTTGCATTATACTTAGAAAAATATTAAACAAAATAGCAGTAAATTTTTGTTAACATTAGTCAACAATGGAGTCTTATTATAATCCAACAAGGCATCCCTGGCCATACTATCATAGGCTTAGGTGTCGACCTTTGTCTTCAAAGAATCACTATTTTTCAAATCCTTTTAAATTTGCTTGTACAAAAGAATGTGACTCATGTATTGATCAAATTAAGCATAAAATTGCTAAAGCTCTCGACGTTTTACATAAACCTTGATTTCTGATACAACGTGTCATAACCAAGAATCCGGAACCCCGGGACATGAAATATTACTCAAATTATCGCACCATTTGCTATAAGTAATTGCTTTCTCTTAATATATTAAATTGTAAATGTCAATACATTAGTTTCCAATTACACAATTTGGGCCAAACCATTACCTGCTCATTATACAACTATCACATGAATAAGATACAACAATAGTCTAGGCCTAATTGACCACCAATAAATGAAAATACATGATCATATGTGCACACACCGACATGCCAATTACTCGAATGAGCCTCCACACAATTTAGCCATAGTCACTTAGTCCTCCAATGCTCTCCACTATCATGTTTTCATAGCAAACAAAAACATGACAAACAATTAGAGTTACCTGATAATTCTAAGTATTAAAAACAACAATATATATACAACTCACTTATCACAAATCGCAACATATAACCCATGTCTCAAATTCCATATTTACATTATTTCAGTTCATTACGTTACACAACTTGCCACATAAGTTACCACTATTGTTCATATCACGTTCTCGTATTTAACGACTTGCCACATCTACCTTAGTTATCATACTTATCTTGTTCGAACCAAAACTTCAATAAATCGGACTTAACTTGCACCTAAACTCTTTCATTAGGTGGGCATTAATTCCCCTACTGGATGTTAAACACCTGAACATAAACCAAGTGATTGTACTCAAGTCTCACCTAAACTATTTCATTAGGTGGGTGTTTAATCCTCCACGGGATGCTAAACGAGTTAACTTACTTTGAATGATTAGATTCTAGTCTCACCCAAATTATTTCATTAGGTGAGCATTTACACTACCACTTCTTTTAACCATATACACAATATCAAGTCCATTATGTTTCCACCATTTTACCGTTTAACCATCTTTTAATTTTTTAGCCCTATACAATTCACATATTCATCATTCGTAGATATTATCCAGCTCACATTATATATTTTACATTACTAGATATTTACTATCTTTTTACCATATCGTAACTCATGTAGTAAAAGTACATGAGTAACTATTATTTACCCTATAGTGAAAATAATCGGATAAACGAAAATATAATACAATTTGATCAAAACATCGACAACAAAGAATTAACATACCTTAGCCCTAATATCAACAGATTGTCGTAAATCTGACGATTACTGCTCGCACGGAAAATTACCGAAAATCGAACGAAACTCTGACGAATTTATGAAATACAAAGACAAGAATGACAATGAGGCATTAAGACATCTTTTTGAGAACTTTCATTTACCGTGAAACCTATTGGGACCATAAAAATTTCAAGAGAATGAGAGGAACGATGAACATTATGACGACGAGAGTTCAAATCTTCTTCCCGATTGTTCATGGCACTTCCGGATTGCAAGAGATTGTATTTTTCAGCTAAAATTACCTCTTTATCTCTCTCTCTTTGTAGATGAGTTGTAACCCAGTAGGGGTAAGAAATGATCTTGAAACACATGAAAAAAAGCCTTTTATAGACCGGACTATCCGACGGGTGTCAGGAGGGTCCCATGATGAGGATAAGAACGCAAATGCTTAGACGGATCCTGTTAAAGTGTCGTTTGGTCCAGTTACAAAAGCTCGTGTTAAGAAATTCAAAGAAGCGCTTAATAGACTTATTCAAGTAACTAGGATTCAAGTTAATTCGTAGAGGCCTATTGAAGGTGTTAAAAATAATTTGCAAGGCTACAAGTTGCAAATTCGAGCATTGGAGTGATTTGAAGACATTTACTCATTTATTTTCAGCTTTGAATAATTGATGATTGAAATAATTTCCTTTTTAATTGTTTTTGTTTGAGTTTTAATTCAGTTCCATTTGAGTTTCCATGTGAGTCTTGTTGTAAGTCATATAACCATGTGAGTCTTATTGAAGTCATGTTAGCATGTGAGTCATGTTAGTCTTGTTAGCATGTGACATGAGTATTTTTGTCATATGAGTTGTTCTTCATTCCGTTTATAAGGTCGTATAAAAAGCCTCATTCCATGAATGAAAAGGGGACTTGAGTTTGGTGTGCAAAATATATTTGTGAGAGCAATTTATCTCTTAGTTCTTTTAGAATTTGTTGAACACTTCGAAGTCATCTGTTACATTTAAACCGACTTATCAATCCAATCATCATCCTAGATTGTGGCGTCTTCATTATACCATGATTTGTGCCTTAAACATAGGCATCGTGTCGAGATTTTCCCTCCCAAATCTGCATTTTAGAGTTTGATCCAGAGTAATCCTATTCGGATCTCGTTCTATTGTGGACATGGTTCGTATCACCACATATCCGTGTTGTTGTTTGGAGGCCGAAAAGCCAGAAAAATCTAACTTTTGCATCTGTGTCCATTGCCTATCCTACAACTTATCATATATATATGTATATATATATATATGTCAATGTATATATACATCAATATCCTCTATTAACTAAGAATACAATAAGAGAATCAAATATGAAAGAATAGGAAACAAGAAATAATGAATATGGTACAATATAAACTTTTTTTAAGGACCCAATCATGTCAAGATAGTAACTATCATGTCACACTTTCTCTTGATATGCTAACAATAAGAAATGAGGCAAGATAAGGCGTTCTGAAACAGGTCGCATGCGGAAAAAATAGTAGAGATAATAATCTTATCAATAATATTACAAAAACTAATGGGTCTAAACGAGAAAGAAGACATAATTTGAACATATAGGCAGCATAATTATACATGCTAAACATTATGTTGGATTTACTTGGAAACATATACTCCTTTTATCCACGGATGATAGGATTACCCCTCATAGTTACTAGCAATGAAGTTAAAACCGGATCGGATCGGCCAGTCGGACCCGGAACCAGTGCGTAGGTTAGTCAGAAAGGTCTTTAAAATAGGTCATACACAGAACCGGTTGAAAACCGGCTGAACCGGCCACAAACTGGTAAAATCGGTTGGGGGCCGGTTTGGAACCGGTCTGAACTGGTTTTGTAAATTAATTTTTTTTTTTAAAATCTATGGAAACCGTGGTTCCAATAGAATAAGGATTTGTAAGTGATGTTTATTTTTCAATGTTATGAATTTATGTGATATTAATCGTATTATATTATTTTTTTGGTTTGATATTGTTAAT
>MKEJ01015972.1:0-19749 GCA_001753735.1 Embelia ribes
GAAAATTTCGGGATATTACAACTACAACATTAACAGACTCCATCGCTGTGGAAGGACGAAGATTATAAACACGATAGGAAGTAGAATTAGTAGAATAGCCAAGGAAGATTCCTTCATCCTTTTGGGGTCAAATTTTCCTAAGGCTCACGATCTAGAAGGATATAACATTTTCTCCCAAAAACTCTGAAGTATCTTACTGTAGGTTTACAACCTTTAATAATTTCATAAGGAGTCTTTGTAGTTTTTGGCCTAAGGTACGCACGATTGTAACAAGCCGTGTGTATAGTTTCTGCTCAAAACTTTTGTGGCATCCCCTTACCTAAAATTATCACCTTAGCTATATCTTGGATTACCCTATTTTTTCTTTCAATCACTCCATTCTGTTGTAGAGTTTTGGAGCCAAAACTCATTGCAAATCCCATTAGCATCACAAAATTCTGCAAATAGAGAGTTTTCAAACTCTCTCCCATGATCAGTTCTGATTCGCCTTATGGAACTAATTTTCATCCCGATATCCTGCTGCAAACTAAAGCATAGAGTTTTGAAAATATGAAATGTTTCCAACTTCTCTTTCATAAAACGAACCAATGTATAGAGAGAGAAGTCATCAACCCCTACAAGTATATATTTCATGCCTTTGATGCTTTCAGTTTTCATAAGACCCATAAGATCTAGGTGCAACAACTGGGAATATGATTAACCTTTTTGTGTGGTGCTTTAATTTGTTTTCCAGATTGACAAGGTCCACAAATACACTGTTTGATTTTTCCTAATTTGGGCAATCCCCTCACTAACTCTGATTTGGAAAAATTTTCTAATTCATTGTAATACACGTGCCCTAATCTTTGATGCCGAGTTCAACATCATCTAAGCGAGCAGACAAACATCTCTTTTCATTAGGAGTAGAAAATTTTTTGTCCTCAAGATATTCAAAACTTTCATATTATTATTCTTTTGTCCAAATTTGTGCAACCTTAGATGTGGAAGGTATATCTAATGCAATGTCAGGAAGTTCAGCTTTAACAAATTTAAGTTTATCTTCATCCACAACAATCATCGGCATCTTACCATTGTTTTTACAACCCAAACCTTCCTTATTGCTTAGATTCCTTTGTTGTCCAAGAATCTCTTCTAGTTTTTTGGAACCTGTTGACATTTCCTGAAGAGAAACATTAGAAATCGTAAGGTTGGATTGCAATTTGGCCATCCGACTCATCAAACCATCATTACAAGCTTTTAACTCATTCAATTTATTTTTACTCATCTTATTTTTTTCAAATAAAGTTCCTCTTTCAATTTTTAGCTGACATACGAGAGCAAAGGATTCTGATAGTTTTGATTCAATTTTTTCTTTCTCTTTGTCCAATGAATTAACCTTATTGATCCATGAGATTTTAGATTGAAATAAAAAATTAATATCTTGATACAACTTATTGAACATTTCTTGTAGAGTAGGTTCATCACAAGATTACACAAAATGTTTACAAGAAATATTATCATCATCAGAATCACTAAGGCTAGAATTAATTGGAGTAGACTCTTTAAAAGAAGAAATAGTAAAAGCAGTATAATTCTCATAATCTAAATCATCATCACTTTCATAATCACTCTCTCCTACATCTAGAGTCGCTTTTAAGTTTTTCCTTTCTAATCTATTTGCACATTGAGCTACAAAATGGCCAAAACATTCACATTCATCACATTAAAAAGTCTTGTTAGATACTTTCTTTTCCTTAGTTTGATCACCTTTTAGATATGAGGCTTGAGTTTTAGCTTCAAATTTATTTTTATCAAAATCACCTTTCTTATTTTTATTGAAACTGGAAAACTTTTGCCCTTTTTTACTAAGAAATTTTTTATAAGTTTTTTGAAAGAAGGGCTAACTGCTCCAAAGCTTGTTTAATATTTTCATGAAGCTTTTTGTTTTTCAGAAGCAGCCTTAAAAGCAATTCCATGATTTTGTTTATCTGACTTCAAAAAATTATTAGCCTCATAAGTTTGAAGGGATCCAACAAGTTCTTAAACTTTCATACTATCTAGATCTTTACTTTCTTCAATAGCAACAACTTTTATATTGAAACGCTCAGGCAAAGATCTTAGAATTTTTCGAACAACTTTTGAAGCACTATATTTTTCTCCAAGATCATAGCTATTATTAACAATAGTGCTCAACCTATAGTAAAACTCATCAAAAGTCTCAGAATCTTCCATTCTAATGAGTTCAATGTAAGAACCAAATATATGAAATTTATTTAGTGTAACAGTACCAAAAATAGCATTTAAGGCTCTGTTGTCATGCTGACTAAGTTTGGTTTCTACATCAGTCCAAGACTCCTCAGGTTTTTCCATAGTTTTTTCACCAACAACTTGAGATGGATGACTTCACCTTTTTTTTATCGACTGCCACACATTTTCAATACAAAAATTTTAGAAAAAAAAACTTCGTTCGAGCTTTCCAATAAACATAGATAGACCCATCAAATAACGAAGAATGGACAGTAGAATAACCTTCTCTCGGTAGATCCAAATTTTTTTTTTAAATAACCTTTTTTTTTAAATAATAATAAGGATCGCACAAAAGCTTTTTTTTTTTTTTTTTTGACTTTGTTCTCAAAAAACAATTTGTGATATTGATACCTCTTGAAAATATCCAAGTCTCTCACATTTACGAAACAATCATAATATTGCCAAGTCCAAAATAGGAAGTCAAAATATTAACAATCTCTACAATTGTAATTTGTACATATTAACAAACGAAAAATTGCTTTGACGACACTTTCATATGCTATAAAATGTGCAAGTTGATTTTTCTTACAACTAGTCCAAGCTAGGCCACCAAAAATGCTTCCAAAATAGAATGTGAAAACGTCGAAATTCAAAAAATTCCAAATCAAAAAGTCGTGAGAGTAAAAGGGAGAGTTGGAACGTCTGCATCTCCTCCACGAAGGATTTTGGTAGCCTCGTATACAAAATGAAGATAAAATACTTTCGCCAAAAAACAAAAAACAAAAACAAAAACAAAAAAAAAAAGAATGTTCTTGCTAGCTCATTATAAATAGTTCATATAAACCGAGCATGTGGAGCCTACACCAAAAGACCCACGTGGTACAAAATTTAGGAACGAAAAGCTACAAATTTATTTGGTGCAAAATGCAGAAATCGCTTAACTTGAGTGCCCCCACGACCTAGCCCCAAGGATCCCATGAAGGATGTAAGCCAAGATACTCAGCGGCCTCCTAGACAGGTGGCCCAGTGCCTGGTGCCCACAAGGACCCACCCTCCCAAGAGGAAGTAAAAATCTCACATTACGGCTGTCAGGACTTAAACCCTTGCCATTTGGTACAAACTTTTGCCCGAATAACAACTGGACTACGGCTTAGGGCGAAAAGTTACAAATTTATTGGCAAGTTATGGTTTTGTGCTTGGCTTATTTATTTATTTATAAGGGAAAGTCCAATTTGTTTGTATTATTGTAATTATTGTTCCCTTGTATGGAGCAAAAGAATTTGGGTAAATTAGAACGAATTTAAAAATGTATGGAACAAATTGCTAAAAAATTAAAATTAATGGAGCAAATTGAAACAAGATTGAAAATAATAGGGTCAAGTTTAGAGAAATGAAAGGATAGGGGGCAAAATAAAAGAAGAACCAACATATAAGGGCAAACTATACTTTACCCTAAAATCTATGTCCAAGAAGACCCAACTTTGAAATAAATGCAAACGAATTATCAACTCATCAATGCCTCTAAATAATTTCATTTAAGTCATTGTGAATTTGTGGCCTAGCATTTTACAGAACTACTATATTATGGTAAAATTTAGTAATATGTTAACATGTTGTACAGTTTACTCAATATTGTCACAATTTCAGAATTATTCAGAAAAAGCAACCCAGTTTTGCAAATTGTTCTGATGCGCGGCCAATGGATTCTGTTAGTGGAAATTAACAAATTATGCAACAATCCAAGAAAGAAAATTACAAAATGTGATCAAAGATTGATGACAAGAATTGTTGAGTGCAATTAGCTTTTGTCCCTCAAAATTTTTTGACAAGGAGACCAGAAAGATTCTAATGTACTATCAAACACTACTGAACTGCAAGTCTTGTTCGATCACAATGCGCAACAAAGCTTTGAATCAATAGAAGCCAAGCATATGCAAAATGCCTGAAAGCCCGTCAATGGATATCTGTATGTTACATAAATCACAGGGCAAGTGTATTAGTAAAACTCATTAGCTCAAGACAATATAAGCCTTTCTCAGTTATTTCTAATTCTTGAACTTTTTTTTTCTTCAATTAAATTTGCAAGGTATTGCTATATTTTACCTGTAGTCCATGACATATTTTGACTTCCCCACCCTCCCGAGCTGCAAGATTGTCTGTTTCCCATTTCTCTGCACCACATTAAGCCAATAAATCCCAAAGAAACAAATTTTCAGCACTTGTGAACTAAATTTTCAGCTTGTAAGCTGCAAACAATACTAAGACCAGCGCATATCAAGGAATGAAAACAAGAAATCAATATTACTGTTTTATAGTAGTCTAATTTTCTCTTTTTCTTGGTTGGAGTTCTATTTGATTGATTTGTCGTAACAATATTAAATGAAGAGAACATAATGTAATGAAGGGTAAGCAGATAAGTCAAGTAAAATATACCTCCATAACAAGCTGAAAATTCTTCACCGAGGTCTGGATTCTAAGCCCTGATTGTCCCCTATCTCTGAAATCTAACTCATACTTCTTCAAAATCTATATGAAAACCTCAGTAAGTTGAATGAAAATATCAAGTATTGACCAAACAAATTGATCATACTTGTTGATGTATGGAGAAGCATAAACACTCCTGTTTAAGGAACATGCCTGATTGTAACGTGGAGTTTTCGAGAACAAATTATGAACTTTATCTATTTTTCCCTCCCAATCCTTTGGCAGCCCAGCAATATGTTGTATCTACAAATTGGACGCAAAATACTATAAATTGCACCTTGCATTGAAGCTGTATGAACTAAAATAGGTAGTTCCTATTATTGATAAAACACTTCCAAGCTCACCTGAGTTGTACTCCTCAGCTGCATAGACTGGAATTTTGGTATCCATACCCTCATGCTTCTGTAGCTCCCCGTCCACGTAGTTATGGTAGGTGTAAATCTATACAAATTGGAAAGATTAAGCATAAAGGAGAGAGATTCATAGAGATAGAGAGAGGGGGAGGGAGGGAAAGCTTACGACACAACAGCAAGCGGTGGTTTAGAAAGTTTAGGAAAGCAAGTGACAGCGTTGCCCTGCAAGGGCTAAAATGTTCATTTGTCAAATTTTAGAACTTTTCAATACTGAGTATTACAGCATTAGTTTGAGGTCAATACCTGATCTATGATGTGGTATTTTGAACCCATAAGGTTAGATGTGACAAACCCTATGAAACTGTCGTCTGAGCTGCAATGTATTCCCTTCATTTTCTGAGCTATCACAAACTCCGATCTTCCATTATGCCTCCTGTGATGAGCCACAGCAAGTTTCCGGTCTTGTCGCCCTTGGCCTTCCTAATATTTCCATATAAAACAAAAATTAAATCTCCATGGACTTTATTGACAGGGCTGAGGCTTGAGATAACTAGCACGCCTATCACTCGCAATCAAGCTAGTTTAGGAGGGATTTGAAGTAACACTGGTTTGAATAGTTCATTTGCTTGTGTAAGTAGTTAGATTATGAGTTCCAACACATACTTTCCTTATAGTAACGCTATTGGGGTTTCAAATTCGCACAGTGGCAGTCCCAACATTTTTGGGTAGTTGGGTCAAGTCATATTGTTCTACGAAGAAGGATTACTCTTTTCTTCCGGGGGACAACATAATGGACTTATTGCAAAATGTTCAAATTTTATATACATGTCCGGTATTCCAAACAATATTCCGAGGCCACAGGCAAAAATGACTGGTGTACAACCCTGATTTGAAATGCTAATTTTGTTTCCAAATCAAATCCCTCCTCAATTTATTGGCGCAGCAGAAGATTCAATCCCAAGCAAGATGCACTGAGCAGACACAACCCCAATCCACCAGAAATGCATAAAACTATCGATGATATGAACAAAAACAACTGTATTACCATAAAACAAATGCAAATAGTCTGAAATAGGGTACGAAAGGGCCTCACATTGGTGTACAATGAGTAGAGGGTGCCCCCATTTAGCCCATCTGGTGATTTCTCTTTGACTATAACACAAGTACACTTCCCAATATCCATTGGCAAAGGCCTACACAACAAGGACCTAATAACCCAACAATCACAAATCACCAAAGTTAGTTCCACCTAAAAACAGTTCTTGTATGGGCAAAGTTGTTATGCAGACACGTACAAATTTGGCGCATACCCCTATTCCCAAGGGAAACATAGGAAATGGAAAAATTCTTTACTTTTTTCATGGCACCATTGAACCCCCCCCTCGCTCTATATTGTCAGGAAATAAATGATGGTATGAACCAAATCTGTATATGCCCTCGTACCAATAATCAAACTCAAAAAGGGCTAAAGCCAAGGACTGTAAAGGCAAAGGAAAGGGTACCTGTTGGGCAATGTAGACCATGATGAAGCAGGAGCAGCCTCTGAATCCGAATAATCCCAAATATTAGCCGAATCATTCTTACCCGAATCAACCTGGTTCCATATACCCGCCCCCAAATTAAAATCGGGCTCATTCATCTGCATACAGAGCTGCAAAGATGATGGCTTTAAAGCCCTATCCTTCAAGTAAGCCTTTCCACTTGGCAAGCAAGCATTTTCTTTTCCGCTCAAGCTCTCGATCTTATTCGGGGTTGCATTTTCTTTGTTGTCCGAAAAGTGGGCCCCTCCTTGGCTGGAGCTGCGGTTGTGGTTGAGCTCGGTTAGCGGGTTTGTGTACAGTGAGTTGTAGGAACATTGGCGAGCTATTGAGGGTTTCTTGAGAGTAGACATCAGGATTTGCATAGAGAGACTGGTGAGAGAGAGAGAGAGAGAACAAAGTGGATGTTTGTATTTGGTTCCTTATGGATGGGAAATAAAGAAAAAAGGGGAGTTTTTTTGAATTTGAAATTTGGGGGGCAATGGGGAAATGTGTTGGGTGGAACGTGGTCAGTGATACTAACGGCAACTATGGAATAGGTTTTTATTAGTTGTAAAGTTCTGTTTTTTTACACTCTTTTTGAGCTTTGACTATTGTGGTACAATCAGAAAGCGCTTGCGATTTTGAATAGTGGGATATACACTTTAATAAAGTCAGTAGCGTCTCGTGAATATTGCCAAATTCACTTATTCCTAGTGAAGTGGGTGACACCTTTAATACTGTACAAATGACTGAACTTCACCATGCGGTAAAGTTTTAAGAGCTCACTTTTTCATTTTTGGAGTAGGATTTGTTCTCTGCCAATATTTATTTGTTTAATTGAAAGAAGTAAAGTTTGAGTATGAAGACGATAGTAATTTTTATACGAGTAAAGCTTTGGTATGAAAGTGAAAGTAATATTTATAAGTGCGGGGTGAACGAATCTATGAATTTTCTAAAAGTAGATACAATTATCCTCGTAACATAAGTTTAAGAGCTCACTTTTTTATTTTTGGAGGAGCATTTGTTTCCTGCCAATATTTATATGTTTAGTTGAAAGAAGTAAAGCTCGAGTGCGTACGATGACTATATTAATATTTATACAAGTAAAGCTTTGGTATGAAAGTGAAAGTAATATTTACTTGTGTGGTAGGGATGGATTTATGAATTTGCTAAAAAGAGATACAGTCATTTCTATAATTTTTCAGGATCGATTCTTTTAATATAAATTTTTTACTTGTAATTTTAATGCTAAATTTTCAGTATAATTTTTTTTTTATATATGTAACTTTAGTTACCCTGTAAATTTTGTAGTTGTGTATTTTGGATCCCTCTTGGCATGATAATGTTTTTTCCCATAAAAAAAGTTATTAGTTCACGAACTTATTTATTGCCCTAGACTTTTGTATACAGTGTTTTTGTTGGCTATCGTTTTAATTAAAAATTAGCTTTATAGAAGCGCACAAAATTTAAAACTTCTGCAGTAAAATAACAAAAGAACTTAACTTCCTATGATAAAATCTCAGTGTCACTCCTGTTTTCATTTCCAAAACTTTTAGGGCATTCCCACCAATATTTCCAAAAATTTGATTTCTAGAAATCAAAAATTGCCTTTCCAGAAAACAAACAGTAACAAATTCAGAAAATATGCATGGTAGTGTTTCTCATAAAATTTTCAAATATGGTAAAATAATAGTAATATACATATATTATGTATGTACATATTTCCTAGATCTCAACCAGTGAGGGGCGGAAGTGATCCCAACGACAACGATGTGGAGGTCATTGAAGGAAGAGCGTGATTGCAGCTACGAGATTATTGTCGGATTATGACTGCGATGGTGGTCCTTTTAGATGTGATTTTGTAATTTCGATAGCAGGAACAAGAGAAAATAGAAAGGCGTGTTCGAATATTGGCGAAGTAGAAGAGTGAGGGAAGGCTGGTGGATGATAATATATGGCTTGAGGGTCAATAGTGGTGGTGGAGATCGGAGAGGCATCTTCTTCGTTTGCAAGACACAGAGAAAGAAAAATATTTAAAAAAAAAAAAATAGTGATATCATATTGAAGAAATGATGAACATTAGCTCTCTGTTTGCGGAAAGTTACCATCGAAACTATTCTGATTTTGAAAAGAGAAACTCTCCGTGACAAAGCCGCTACTGCAACTCATTTCTGAACAAAATTTTTAGAAATAAAATTTAATGAGCTATTTAGGAAGATTGATGAAAATGCTCTTGCTTGTTTGTAAAATGAAGAAAGGTGGGTGAGAGCGTCGCGAGACTTAGGTCATTACTTGTTTGCTCATTTCTGAACAAAACATCTAGAAATAGAAATCAAAGAGTTATTTAGAAAGACTAACGGGAATGCTCATGCTTGTTTGGAAAATGAAGAAAGATGCGTTGGAGCGTCGCGAGACTTAAAGGTCATTATAATCCTTTATGGATTGAGGTTATTAACTTTCGTACTCATTCTTATTCCTTCTCTCATTGTTTCTATTACTTTAGCTCTCATCCTGCAATTTGATTAGCTTCTGCATGACATGAGCTCTTCTTTCTTTTTAATAATTATAAAACATGTACATGTGCAGGGCCGGTCTAGGGATGGGGTAGCCCAAAACGAACCACAAATTGGTTGCCTCTTTATAGAAAAAGAAAAAAATTATATGCATAATCTTTCGACATTTATTTATAGGCATTTGATGATTTAAAGATTTTTCAAACATCATCTTTCTTAAAATCATATGTTGTTATGATCTTCACATATGTCATGCATTTTACGCCAAAAAAGTATGAAAGTCTTTATACGGCCGTGTTGTAGAAATTACATTAATTTATAATAGAAAAAGACTAAAATAGTAAAATTTTACACCACATATACACAATTCAAGTTTCACGAAAAAAATAAAAAAATTGGATCTAAAATTAGAGAGTTCATAACAGTTTTACAAGCCAAATTATTAATTTACCATTGAGGAATAAGGAATTGCTGACCTTTAAAGTTGGAGACAAAGAGGAGAGACGGCTTGTTTGTATTTCATAGCCGAACAGAACTCATCAAATTCATCTCTCTTTTGTATCATCTTCAATCTTAGACTCAATTATTTTCTCATCGACAACACTTTTTTTATTTAAGAGGATAAATTCTTTCAGCATAGACTCAATATTTCTCTTTCTATAATTGTTGGAAAAGAAAAAGGGCAATTAAAATTCAGATTGTTAGAACAATTTCAAAATCACAAATAAAACCCATTACCTTAAAACTCATAAAAAATTCATTTACATTTTTGTTAGTTTAATAAACTATACAAGCGCATTTGCATTTTTGTTAATTTACAAAACTCCCATCTCATCTTTGCACATTTACAAAATTTCCCAATCCAGAACAAGATCAAAGATACATATATTTCTCATCTCATCTTTACAAAATTTAAAAAAAAACCCCAATTCAGAACAAGATCATAGATACATATATTTGCAGAAAAATCTCATCTTATCTTTGCAAAATTACAAAAAATCCCAAATGTAGAACAAGATCAAATATGCATAATTATACACAAGTATCTAAAAGATACTATTTCTTCAGTTCAGAATAAGATTAAAGCTAACTATAACAGAACAGGTGAACTTTTTATGAATTTACATAAAACCAATTCAGTTTGTGACTTCACAAAAATCCCAATTCAAACTACTTATAGTAAATTTACAATTATGCAATGACATTTTTATATAAATTTACAAAGACCCATTGTAAGGAAATATAATAGACACATACATAATCACATACAGGCAAATTTGTGAACCTAACAAAGCCTAAATTTAGTATCGTTACAAAAATATGTAAATCCAAAGATGCATATAAGTAAATTTAGCAACAAAAAATACAGTTTAGAACAAGATTTAACATATATACACCATATAAGTATTTCATCAAACTCAATGATAGCCATAGAAAATGTAGATAAAAAACACAAAATTGAGGTATCTGAACATCAAATCCGGTAGTACTAATCGGCTAGTATTGGTGAATTTAACAAAAAATTCTCAATTCACATAATAAGATCAAAGATATACATGTATATATACAGAGTCACTAGATCAAATACATAGTACCCATAAAAAATGAAGACTAAAAACAAAGACTAAGGTATCAAGATCGAATCGGGCGAAACCATTTCGGCCACGGTGGCCGACACCACCGCCGCTGCTTTCACCGGTGGAATTATGAAGAAACTCTCATCTCCTGCTTCTGCTCGTCAATCGGAGAATCTAGCACCAAGTGCACATCCTCATGTTCTCCGCCCTACTTACATGGTATTTATTAAGGGTATTTTCGTAATTAGACATTAAAATTAAGTTACCTCTACATTCGGCCCAGGTAAGATAATTGCTTGGCCCGCCTTACTCTTTGGTCGGCTCTGTCTATGTGTCATGTGTTTATAATATTGTTTGTGTATTAATTTCTACACTACAATCGAACATAAATTTTACCCTTGGATATTGAAGAATGAAATAATGATAGGAAAAAAAAAAAAAAACTCGGATGGTTCCTAAAGATTCAATCGAAATTCTATTTGCGCCCATAGTTTCAATTGATGCACTAGTAAATAAATAAATAAATAAATATTTTGTAAAATTGAAGGTTTTGTCGCTCAAATTTTAAGAAAATTTACGTACGTGCTCCCTTCATTGCCTTTTGTCCCTAATATTAAAATCTGAATGTGCTCAAATTTGAATAAAATACGACATAAATAGCCTACAAAGACTAGCTTATCCATGACTGGGATTAATAATAGTACATGTTCAAAATTTGGCACTAAACACCATCATAAATTATAATAGGATTCGGTTTGGACCATTTTTGCATAATGTATGAAATCGAACCGTTACAAATCGACTGCATTTGTTTGGAACCGAAACCAAATCGTTAAAGATCAATTTTGGTTCCGGTTTTTTTCTTTATTGGTTCGTTCCAGTTTCAATTAGATTCTCGGTTATACGGATCCGGTTCAAATCTAACATATTTTCATTGTAATCTATTTTTTTAACAAGTAATATACTCAATATTTTGAAATGATATGAATAAAAATAATATTAAAATTTTATGTACTGAATTAAAACATACGTATTTCTCCTGAATAATTAGGAATGCTATGGACACATGTTAGTAGTTTAACTCATAATTATCTTAAAATTGTAATATTACGAACCGTTCCTCAGTTTGGTTATAAATTAGATCAGTTCATGATTCGGTTCCGGTTCCAAACTGTATAAATCTAGAATCGGACTGATAGACATCGGTTCTTTTGAATTTGGAACAAGAATCGGAACTGAGTCCAAATGGAACAATCAAATGCATCCGGTTCCATTCGGTTCTCGATTCTTTCCCCCCTTTTGTGCACCCTAAACTATGGTGACATAAAAGAGTTTCAGTTGAAACCGTGGGTCCATTTATGTAATTATCTCCTCTCCATCGGCGGAGAACACAAACGAGTGTCTCTTCAATTCTCAAAAAATACATATTTTCCAAAAACAAAAAATGGCCCAAAATTGGTATCCACCCTTGGAAAATGGCAACAGTTTTTCCCCACTGTAGGTACTACCTCTATCGTTCAAAACCCACAGCCAAACTCAGAGCCACAACCGGTATGGCCGGCGCCGGCGTGAAGGTGGTGGTGCCGGCAGTGATAGTGGGCGGAGGAAGAGTTGGAAAGGCGTTGCAGGACATGGGTGGGGGTGGTGACGTGTTGGTGAGGAGAGGGGAGGCCGTGCCGGGGGATTTAGGTGGGCCCATCTTGGTGTGTACTCGGAATGATGACCTGGACGCTGTTCTTCAGGCTACGCCGCTGTCTCGGAGGACCGGTGCTATTTCTGTTTCCGTTTTCATTGTTTTTCGAATTGACTGTGTGTTAGGCCACTCTCAACAGTTTGTTACAAAATTATTTCTGTTTCCATATTGCATTCCTTATAGAAACTAGTCAGTTTGTGTAGGGCAGTTACAACAGTGCCCTACATGGCTCCCTAAGAGCATTCACGCTAGTATTCCTAGTTTTATAGATTTCGTGAAAAAAAAAAAAATGTTTTTTAAAGAAAAGAAATTATGAATAGTAAATTTTCCCATTGAAAAATTTACTGTCACATTTCTCATTCCAGATTTCTCTAATGAGAGAAACTCTCTCTTTAGAAAGTTTGCTGTGAATGCTCTAAAATTGGGGATAAAAATCAAGTAAACCCTACTGTCAGATTCCAAATATTATCCTGTCAGTATATCCAATCTCAAAAATTGGGGTTTGTTAAAATACTTCCCGTGACTAAGGGACTATTAATAAAGGTGACATGCAGTAAGAAAAGCATCATCCTAATAGAATAGGGGAACAAACACGCCACATAGTAGGGCGAGCCCTGTCTCAACGATGTTGCAATGTCTCCGTTTCACCACACCATTTTGATGACGTATTTGTGGGCATGTAAGTCGACGATTATGAATAAGTCTTCAGAATTCGAAATTGGCCTCCCTAACCACTTTGCAGCAAAATTGTTTTCCTATTATTGCTTATCTTCCGTTTTATTTCAAGTTTTAAGAGGTCTGGCATGGGCATTTTCCATATCCAGTCTGAAAATAGAGTTTGAGGTATTGAATTGAAATGGATGGGAAACTATTGTGGTCTTTTTGGCTGTCTATCGAACAAATCATTCGAAGTACACAATTCTATATGAATTGCATTATGTCATGGGATTCAAGTTATGCAATTGGTGATATTTTCTAACTATTCAATGATTACTTATGTTTAGAAGAAAATTTTCGGATATTTGATTATCAGAGGCAAACAATTCTTATTGTATGCCTAAGGTTTCTCTTAAAATCACTTTAGAAATTTAGAAACTCAGGTATAAAATTGTCATAAATTCTATCCAAGTGTCATCTTTGTTTAACGGACACCTTATTTTGATCATGTTTCTTGATTTGAATTTGCCTAAATATGATTCTGATCAGTAGGATGTGAGAACTTAATTGTGCTGCATTACTATTGTATTGTATAGCTAATTCTCTTGGTCTACTGGGCAGATATTGTATTAAGCAATGAGATTATTTTATCTATATTAGAGAGCATACGTTTTTGTTTTTTTTGGGAGTAAGTTTGATGGTTATGTGTTGGAAGGAGATCTTAACAATATAGCAGATTTGGTTTTCTTCCAGAACGGGATGCTGGAGCCGTGGTTCGAGAGTAAAGGCTTGGGTGATGCAGGCCAGGTTCTGGCTTACTTTGCCGTGTCGAAACTCGGTGAGCCTCCTACTGATGGGAAAACGGATACTAACCCTGAGGGACTAACTGCCGCTTATGGGAAATGGGCATCTGCAGTGGCTGCAAGAATACAAGCAGGTGGCCTTTCTTGCAAAGTAAGCACCTAATATCCAAGTGGCTATTTACATAGCACGTACATGCAATGTTAAATGGTTTTAAAAAATAATCCTGAAAATGCCCTAGTTTAGAAACTTACTAAGAGTTGTTTCCACTGGTCCATTTCGCTTTTTAGATGCGAAAACACGAAAAGAATGGAAATTTCAAAAGTTCCATTGTTAGATACAAAGCTGAAATTTTTTTGAGAACAGAACCAAACAGACCCTTTATTATCTTTGTACTACCTCTTCTACCAAAATAATCAATTGAAAGTGTAATTCATCATTCCCTCTTTTGAGTCATGCAATTTTATTCCTTGCGTCTTCCATTGGGCTTGAAAGTATTGTGCCAATTTTGAAATGCTGACGATTGGTGTCAGGTTCTTGACAAGGAGGCTTTTCAGAAGCAGATGTTAGAGAAGCTGATTTGGATATGTGCGTTTATGTTGGTTGGAGCACGTCATCCAGGAGCCACTGTTGGTGTTGTTGAGAAAGATTTTCGTTCAGAAGTATTCCACAATTCAGTTTTCTGATTTAATTTTTGCATTTGTTACCCATCTATTATGCACATTTCTGAAAGCTGCTACTACTATCTCGGTTGCTAAATCATCATTTTCAATTCATTTATTTGTTCTTGCTCACCTTTTTCTGAAATTGGTTGTGATATTGGTTTGCAGGTATGCGGTCTCATTGTTGAACTGGCTTCTGTAGCAGCAACTGAGAAAGATTTAGCTTTTGACGATGGTTTGGAGGAGAGATTATGTGCTTACGCTCGGGCTGTAGCCCACTTCCCAACTGCAGTTAAAGAGGTACGACTTGTCCATCCTCTAAATGACTAAATTCAGTGAATTCGCTAGCATTGAGACAGAGAGCTGTATTGCATCCTTTTGCTTATTAGACTGATGCTATTTCACGGTTAGATATTCCAGGCTTTATCTATTATTTCTTTGTGTGTGTTTATTTATTTGCTAATATTGATAGTGAACTTTCTAATTGTTACCTGCAGTTCAAATGGAGAAATGGTTGGTTCTATTCACTTTCGGAGAAGGCAATCGCAGAAGGGAAACCAGATCCATGCCCCCTGCACACGGCATGGCTAAAAGAGCTAAAAGTTGTTTGATATTCACTTTATTGCATGGTTTGTACCGTCACAACATGCTTAAGAAAGTGTACTAGGAGCAGGCAATAAATATTGTTTAGAGTTGATTATCCCTGTCTGATGACAATAACAACAGCTGTTTCTCGATGATGGCAATTTGAAATTTCAAGCTATGGCATCTCAGTTCTTGTGATTTATGTACAAATATCTGGCATCCCGCTTGTCTCATGTTCAGACTGTAAAAGCATCTACTTTGTAAGATGTCCCCCCCTGACGGACCTCCTCGCAAAACACTTTGCATTTCTATTAAAAATTTTAAGTCCTTGAAAAAATGTCTCAAACAGTGTAATTATCTGGTCGGATACAAGATTTTTATAAATGATCCTCGCCTCTTCAGGTTCTTACCGTCTTGATGGATAATATTAGAGGGCACTGACCAAAGAGTACCACACTCAGCAAAGCAGCTTATGCCCAAAACCCTGCTTCTGAGTACATAAACTCACGCAGAAGTGTTGTACAATAATCAGAGAAACAGAAGCAGTCATGATTCATGAATTCCAAACTCAGGCAACAAATAAAGAAACTCGGATGAAATCACTAGCAGATAAATCCATTAACACTACCCTGTTGATTATGGAACCTATGAAAAAACAAGTTCATCATCGAAAAAAAATTCAATTACAGAAAAAAGGCGGAAATGCAGAACAAAACCCCAAACTCAAAAGTAAAATATTGATAAATGGAATACACAACACTAGCTCTGTCCCTCGAATGGGAAGCCTATTTTTCATTGCCCCCTCTGGGTGTTTATGCATTTCAATCTAAGTAATGGAACCAAAAACATTACCTCTTTAGAGAAGATAAATATAAACATCCGGGGATAGAAGAAAAATGATAACACTAGAGGGCCGACATTCATGTACAACATTCTTGTGCTTGACTGACTACAAGTACAAATCAGCCATCTTCCCCCTTTTGAGATCCCCTTGAGATGGCATTGAAAGAGAAGCAGCAAATACAACGGTATGACCCATTAACCATCTTTAATTTGTCTCAAACTAGGATGTTGCAGATCACAATATAGTGGCATCCCCACCATTTTAAATCCTCTCACATGCAACTCCTTCTTTTCACTTCTTGTTCTTTACAGATCATCCAGGTACCATGCTAGGAAATATCGGAAATTAGACGTGTAATATATATGTTAATACATGTGCAAAAGTTTTGCCTGTATTTTGGTACATAGCAATGCAAGAGAGTGATCCTCTTATAAGACCCCAAAATCCAAACATTTGCCGTCTCAAATTTCATAATCTAAGTCAGAACTGTTCTGCTCTACCGATTTCTTAACCAACCGTCCTAGTTCATCATAAACATCTAAATTCTCACAAGGAGAGGGAAAGATTCTTCCAATTACACGGCCTTGAACGTAGGAACACTGGAAGATATGCTTCTTCTTGTATGTTATTCCCACTGACACATCTTGAAAAGTCACATTCCTCACAGGAATCTCTTTGCTACCATATATTCGAACAGGAATACGTACTCCTTGACCGCGAATTCCTATAAAGGTTATATTCTTGATGATGGGGAGTGCTTTGGGATCATATCCCTCGTCAGGGTGCTCATTGTAGTCTGTTTTTATCACAACTCCGACCCGAACATTGTCTAACGTGAGGTTTTTGTAGGTTATATTGCTAACATACCCACCCCTTCCAGCGCTGGTCTTGATACGGATAGCTCTTTTTGAGTTCCAGATAAGGAGGTTTTCTATATTTATATTAGAGACACCACCAGACATTTCACTGCCGATCGATACTCCAGCGCTATTAACATTGACAATGTAATCAGTTATTCGATATACAAGGAAACTTGCAATCTGAAGACTAACTCATATGGCAACTTGTTCCAAATTCAAAATTCAATCACAACGAAATCAAATCTTATTTTGATAAATCTTCAAAACAAGATAAACTAGTCATACTTTGATTAGAACATGGGAAAGTATGTACAGAAACAAGTAGGCAAGCAGTACTGGTAAAAGGCACTCGCAGGAAATTGATAATATGTCCCCAGGGTTTGTTGGAAACTAAACAAATTACTCGTACTTTCAAGTTGTCAAACCAATTTACCAGCTTAAGGTTAAATGAGAGTATGGAATCACGAATACGAGTTATACTTTGACATACTAAAGTAAACTGAAAGGGAATTATGATCAAAAGAACTCTTGGAAGTCTCACCTAACGGTGGAGCGTATAATGAGATTCCGAATGAGAATATTCGTGGAGGGGCGGCCATAAGCAATCCCGTACTGATCCCAGCCACTCTTTATTGCAATTCCATCGTCACCAACGCTAATATAACAATCTTCTATCACCATGTTCTCACATGAATCTGCACAAACAGTTGGGCTATATAATAGTTGTGTATGAGTTAGAACATACTAAAACTAATTTATGTAGTCAACTATAAATAATGTTCCCTGAACTTACCAGGATCTATTCCATCGGTATTGGGCGCATTAGACACTGGGGCTAATATGGTCACATTTCTGATAGCGACATTATTGCAGTCATAAGGGTGGAGTGTCCAAAAAGGAGAGTTCTGCAAGGTAATATCAGAAATCTGAATGTCACGCGACCACATGATTTGGACGAGAGGGCCTCTGGTGTGATTCAGAAGTTTCTTCTGATATTTATCCCACCAAGTTCGACCCTGTCCATCTATAGTACCATTATGACCTACAAAAATTAATGAACCATAAGACTATAAGAGTATAGAACTCAATAAAGCCCCAAACTTTTACACTTTTAGTATGTTGCTATATGAGTCCATATCATTCTTCTATAACTAATGGTAACTAATAAGCCATAACTACGTAATCCATTAACTAAATATGATTAGTCTACATGCTTCTCTGCACTTTAAAAGAAGAGAGGCTTTGCAATTTTGTATTTCTGTATCTTACTTTTAGTGGTAAGAGAGAATCTAACTGTCCAAAGATAAAAATAAAATAAAATAATTTAAAAGTAAGTATTCAGTGATTAAAACAGATAAAAAAAAAAAAGTACCCTAACCTCACCCGTTATAACCACGTCTTTGAGATTTTGACCATGAATGAGACTCCCATAACGAGGCCCTGGGTTCTCTCTCCCAACCCCGTATGATGGCAAAGGAGGCATAAGAGGCCAAAATTTTTCATCCTGTCACAAGCCATGTAAAAAAAAATAACTTCAGAAGATAGTAACTATAACTATAATGGGCAAAAATGCATTCTCTGCTGTTTAAATCAAATGCAATGTTTAGACGGTAATGGTCCCCTTGTACTTTTATCTAAAAAGGCTAGAGAAGCTATTTCCTAATCAAACTATTAACTTTAAGAAATTACCTAGTCACTCTTGAGTATCTAGGAAGTGCATATTTTCAGTAATAAGAGGTTACCACAGTCATCTACCAAGTCTTACCATATTTCATACACATGGCCAAACAAGAAACTTAAGTTTCCATCTTAAACACCTACTATCAAGCTATCTTAGGTGGAGCCAGTGTACTTCAAGTGAATCATGCTTTTAACTTTAGCACAAGAATTCAATAAAAAAGAATGGCTGTAAAAAGTTAAGCGTGTAGACTCGAGATTACTTACAATCTCCTTATTTTCAGCCTAATTGGCTTGTTTTTCTTTCTCAAATAAGTCACACTAGTTTCAAATTCTCAAATATGGAGCATTTTCCACTCACTGAATAAAAGATTCCCAATTTTGCTGACCCATTTCCACAAAATATTGACATACAGCAATCTTTCAACCCAATGCATTTTTAACTTTCCTGCAAGAATTTTTTAAAACATTTGACTAGAAACTACTTAAGGATGGGGACAGGATGGGTAAATCACTAAATCCTCAGTAGGTCCACATCAATTTTACCTACTAATATATCCTTATTCGCATAAAATTTCTTTCAGGAGAAAAGGCATACTAATTAAAAATTTTCAAACAAGTAATAATTTTCATTCCCCAAATAAAAACTTCCTAAATTGGTCTAACCTATTTCCTAAAATTCACAAAATGTGACATACTGCAACCCTTCTATTAGTAATTTCAAGTCCACACAGTTAATCACTAATTACACAATGAAAACATAAATAACTTGGATAAAGAATAACCAAGATCCTAATTATCCATATTTCCAGCTAAATTGCAAAACAATTCTTTCAAGGGGGGAAAAAATTAACAATTTTACTGCCCCAATTTTGCTGCCCCAACTGAAAATTCCCCAATTTGGTTTAACGCACTTTCTTAAATTCACAAAAAGTGTTCGACAAACTGCAACCCTTCTATTTATGGCTCCAGTGTCACAGAATCAATCTCTAGATACATAAAGAAAATAGAAACAACTTAAATAAAGAACAATAACTTCAAATTTTCAAACAGATAAATTTCATGCCCCACTAAAAAAATTTCCCAAATTAATCTCGTGTCCTTCTATTTCCAGGATCAGTTCCACACAATCAATCACTAAATACGTAACGAAAACAGAAATAACTTCAAATTTTGAAACAGGTAATAATTTTAACGCCCCAACTCAAATTTCCCAAATTAATCTTGTACCCTTCTGTTTCCAGTACCGTTTTCACATAATCAATCACTAAATAGATAACCGAAAATAGAAATAACT
>MKEJ01015974.1:0-11386 GCA_001753735.1 Embelia ribes
TAAAATGTTATTTTTTTTAAAAAAAAATTGAATACAATATAGTTACTATATTGTATAAATAAAATTACTATATTATATAATGAAGGTTACTATATTTTTATAACCGATTATTATTCCTATAGGTACTGGTCTTGTACCAAATTAAACACCAAACCTTGAGGGCGTAAATTGCTTTCTCTCTCCCACTTTTGATATTTGCTTTTGCACTTTCACTCGGCCTAGTTACGGGAAACCTCAATTATTCCCTTTTAAAAAATAAAAGTTAATGACTTGCAAATTCCCAAACCCCAAGAGGGGGCAATGCGTATTTTTTGCGGAGTAAATAAAAATAAAAATACAATGCAAGGGCAATTTCGACAATTCACACCGCTAATTAATTCAAAGAATTGACGACAAATACGTCAAACATTGGTGGGAATTAGAGAGAAAGGGGGCGGTGGGCCCACAAAACCATGTGACCCGGGGGGCTGTCTGGTTGTCCCACTCCAACGTTCGACTTCGCCACGTCACCACAGTCTCACACTCTCTTTGTTCCTCTTTGGGTGAACTACACTGATTGTCCTCTTAGTTCCAAATAAAGTCCTATTTGATCTCTAAGTTAAAAGCGTCAACAGTAGCAGTCTCTTAATTTTGAAAAGATGTAGATTTGGTCTTCTAGTTTAATAAAAGTGACATATTTGGTGCTTCATAGATTATTATGACGATGAAAATCATAATTTGCTGAAAGTATAAGACAATGTCAAAATAAATGATCATGTAAAGAATAACGGATCCCCAAATTAAATAGCATATTGGTCGTTTGATATAATTTGTAAAAAGAGCAGAGCTCGATGCGTGGATCCTATGCCCTTTTCGAATGGTATGTGGAGTCCTCTTATCCGAGCTACGATGCTTCTTCATGTTGAACTTCCAATTCTTACTATCAGTCCCTGAATCGCTGAACAACACGGATTTCTTCCGAGCTTACTTGCAAGGTCTGAACACTATGTGATACCTAAGTAAATATTTGGATGAAAAATAACAATTTGAAATTGGGAATTTGTGATGAAATTTATAGAGTTCATTTTCCCAAGTACAATAATTATTATTTATAATACCCTGTAGTTTGGGATCCCAATGATATTTACTTGTATGATTGATTAATAAATCATACTTGCGTTTTGCCCAAATATCGGGGTGATTACAATTTTACCCATGCACTAGGGTTTGTACATTTCTGTACCGATCAAATTTCCTTAAAATGACAAGTGGCTCTGCCTAGTGATCAATTATGTTAATCAATTAAAACTTGGGATATTAATGTTTTAAAGTCTAAACTATGGTGATAAAATAGAATTCCACGAAATGCAACCTGGGGATCATTAGTGTAATAATTAACATTCATTTTCTTAATCACCGTTGTTTTTACGCAGGCTTTAAAACCCTAATCTACTTATATCCCATTGGTTTTTTTAGGAGTTTGTATTAGTTTGGTAATCCAAAATTCGAACCAAATCGATTTAATTTAGTTCCAAATTTTTAGTCATAATTTAGATTCGGATTTAAAATCTAAAAAGTTTAGAATTTTAAGGTTTAATTTTTCTAAAAAAATTCAGATTTAAATCTAAAATTCAAAATTATTAAATATGAAATTAAAAAATATAATTATAACATAATGTCATAAACTTGTAACAACTTATAAGTAATAACCCAGAGCCTAAAATAAAACGTAGCTTCCTTGGTTCGGTTTTGTGAAATTTCGGATTCGATATGGCATTCCTCAATTCAGATTTATGGAAATTTCGATTCGGGATGGATTAAAAAAAAAATTGGGTCGATATTTAGGTTTTTTTGTTTTGTAATTTTTAATAATTGTAAAATCTCCATTTTTGAACCTCGAGACTCGAAAAGAAGTAAGGCTTCTGCAGGGAGACAGTTCTCTCTCTCTCTCTCTCCATCTCTCTCTCTCTGAGCTTTTCAGGGAACTCCAAAAAGCTTCATCTTCCTCAATTCTCTGTTTCTTCGAATCAATCTGATCTCTCTCTCTCTAGACCAGTCAGATCGTCACTTATCACATTCTCTCTCTCTCTCTCGGTCCCTCGCTGTGACCCACATTGTTCTGGCTCGTTAATTTGGGTGCTTTTCACTCCTACCAGCCCTAATTTGAGAATAGAATGTTTACACAGGGGTTAGACCCCAACGCTATCAGATGGGTCAGCGAGGTATATACTGATTACTTTCATATATTCTATATATGATCTGAAATTGTTTGTATTATTGTGGGTTTAATTGATTTAATTTTCGAATTAATTGTACATGTAAATTGTAGAAATTTTCCCTTTTTGGTAACCTTCAGTGAGTCTTATTTACAAAATTTCTATATATTTCGAATTAATTGTTTGTGCCCACGTTACAATTGACTGTGCATGTAAACTGTCGGATTTAATTCTATTTAAAGAATTTTCTGTATTTTTCCGAATTAATTATTCATACCCTTGTTAGAATTTTCGTTATTTCCTTGCTGATAGCTCCTCAAAACTTTATTTAAATAATTATCTGTATATTTCAAATTAATTGTTCACTCCCAAATTAGAATTTTTGTTATTTTCGTAATTTTTTACCAGTTCAGAATTAGCAATTTTCAATTTAGTAGTTTGTTTAATTGCTTTTGGTTTTCGTAATTAATTATCCATGTCAGTTACCAGTGTAAAACCTTTGTTAGTTTTTCAAAAATTCGAAATTAACAATTTTCTATATCTGGTTGAATAATTGTTCATACACTGTAGAATTGCTACAAAAGATGGTTAATTTTCCCCCTTTATATATATATATATACACACACATATATATATATGTTAAAAAAAAAAAACCGGTTCTCAGAATTCAAAGAAGGAGATGGCGAACTCAGGATCCAACATAAGGCACCAGTTCGACCCTTACTCCAATATCGGTCCTGACCGGGGCTTTGGGCTGCCCCGACCCTCAAAATTCCGGACCGGGCACTTGTCGAGCGTGATTCCGATGAGGGGTGATGCGGATGACAGCGGGCCCGATGAGGACCTCAACTCTGATTCCGAGGAGGGTCGCTATTCTCTAGATTCATCCCCTCAAGATGATCGAATCCCAGCCATTAGATCGGGGCTGAGGCAGCAACCGAGATATGCCAGTGACTCGGTGTATTCAGATGATATCAGCTCGTCGCGGGAGACGTTGGGGAGAGGAGACAGAATGGTGAGGGGACCGAGTCGTTACGCTGTTCATGCGGATGATGAGTCATCCGAGTCTGTTTCGAGCTCGGAATTCTCCAGCACCAGGGTTGGGGGCATTAATGGAGGTGGGATTCAACCAAGGGTGTATGCTTCAGATGGATATGCTTCTAGCATACCGAGTCGGGCTAATGGTTCGGTTAAGGTATGTTATCGTTAGCAGTTAATTGGCAAATTTGATTGAATCTTTGTGTTTAGAATTGGAAACACAATGTAGTTATGTTTCAAGTTCACTACATATTAAATTCCTAACTGGTGCTAAGTTTGGAGATATTTCTTTTCACATGTATAGAATTTGGATATTTGTTTACGAATGAGTTGGTTTAGATGTTAGTGAAGTATGGTGAATCAAGCTTGTGTTTTGTGTTCAAGCGCTTAATACTTGTACTAACAGACTTCTTAATGATGATTTACATGGATGAGTAATAAATGAACCGTAAGTGTACAGTTGGAACTAATTTGATACAATTTTTCCTTATACTTACTAAATTAGCGCATGAATCTGTGATGTTATATGTTCTTGTTTAAGTTCACTTAAATTTAAGTGCTTGTAAGTTGTTGATTAGCAAACTTGTAGAAAATTTTGTTTGTGTGTAGAATTTGGAAATGGAATCATGCAGTAAAGGTCGTTTTATTTCTAGTTCAATTAAATTTAAGTATTTATATCCGTAATGTTGTATATATGTGCATGCTTGTGTGTGGGATGTGTAAACTGTTCTCACTATTCGATAATTAGACTGTCAAGATAGTGGTGTGAGTTGTTCTTTTCTCGCAATCCAGGTTTAACTACTAGTGCATTGTGGTGAAATAAACTTGAATTATTATTAACTGGTTAATAATTGTTTGATATTCGTTGTTAAGTTCTTACTCGCATTATCTTAAAGAAATCCACTGTAATCTCTCTACTCTAAAAAGTGAATTCTCCTCTTTGTGTTTCATTCCTTTTCACTCCCAATATTACTCGTGTTTAAATATCATAATTACAACTTTATCAAGAGAAGTTAACACTTTGTAATGGCTATAACAGTAAATTTCTAAAATAAATTATAATAGGAAGTTTAGGGAACTTAAGAAGGGAGTTATAAATTGAAACACCAAAAGACGATATGGTTTCTTCATTAAAATAAGATAGTAAATTGCTTTCAAATAGAACACAAAGTTTGATGAGAACGATGCACATTAAATTAAATAGAAATTAGTTGTTAGAAAAGATTTAATTGGATTTTTGTATGCTCCACTATCTCGCCTTTAACTATTATGGCACACATTAGTTAATCTTATTTATTTAAATTTTGTTTGTATACATGTCACATGGATAATTTTACTTCAATACCGAGTTTCA
This sequence comes from Embelia ribes, assembly GCA_001753735.1. Taxonomy (NCBI): domain Eukaryota; kingdom Viridiplantae; phylum Streptophyta; class Magnoliopsida; order Ericales; family Primulaceae; genus Embelia; species Embelia ribes. The sequence continues at coordinate 4,588 of MKEJ01015974.1, forward strand.
TTTGGAATGGCTTAAAAGCATATATTCGGCAAAAATAAAGCATAACTTGACAAAGAGCTTCAATTAGCATGTCGGTAGTTTATTTTATTTTTTTATTGAGTTAAATTCCTTTATCCTTTTTATTTTTAGTTGCATTTTGAAGTAATGACTCCTTGCTCTTTTTCTTCTTACTGGCTGACTTTCATGTACTTTCCATGTGAATTTACAAATTATCCATCTATTTAACAAAAATGTTATATACCAACATAAGAGTAAAAATTAAAAAATTATTTATTAAAAATAAAAAGATGATAATTTTCATCGAATTAGAGTTATTTCAATGTTCCACTTTTCATGGTGTAACTTTCTCTTTTCAATTTATTGTTCGAATCCAATTACAAAATTGTATAATATTGTATGTCATCTAATTGTTAATTCAAGATATGATGCTCAATTTTTGTATTCATAACTTGTACTCTTTAGTTGTTAAAAGAAAAGATAAGCTTTATTTTTAAGAATGCTGGTGAAAGAGTTTTCCATTCAATTGATTTGAATTGTAGGTTTTAACTATTAAATTAAAAAACTTGAAAGGGCTAGAATTGACCATTATCAAATATATGTTTTGTTCTTTTCTTATTTTTATTTGATAAAAATGCTTAAATGGTTGAATTTGTTAAATATCTTCCTATTGTTGATTATAAATAAGTGGGTTATTTTTTTTTTTGTTGTTGTCTCTTATACCCTCTTTTAAAAAAGATTAACGAACTTGCATTTTTTGCTTCCATTTGTTCTTTTTTCAAGTTTAATGGATGATTATTCATATTATTGGATCACTTATCAATGTTCATTGTGATATGCGACTTATTATTAATTATTTTAAGCATTTTAACAAGGTGGTCCAATGAAACCTTCAATTTTTTTTTATTTTCTTATCATTTTATTTCTAATATTTATTCATCTATTTGGTTTAGTATGTTTTCGAATAGTCTACATCAAATTCTTTTGTTGTTCGATGGGCTAAAAGTTTAAACATGTCAATGTTGCCCTGGGAGAAAAGTAAATATTGGTGCTTGGTTTTATTTAATTTACAGTGTTCTAAAATATTTTAGATAATTCATGTTTTCGATTAATGTGTTTGTCTAAGAAACAACAATGTTTCTTTTTAATTTGAGATTGAGAGTTACAAATAGATCTTACAATTCTAAATTAATTTGGATTTAATTTAAAGGAATTAAGGAAAATAACAAGTCTGTTGTTCCAAATTGATTTTGGAACCACATTGCCATGATTTAGGAGTAAAAAATAATTATTTCCATACAAGATGATCATTTTGCTTACAAATAAAAAGATAACCATTATTTATTATGTCTAACTACAATAAAGAGTTCCTCAACATCTTCCAATTTGAGTTTAATACTTGGTAATATTAATTTATAAATGGGGTTGTTTATACAAGAAGAAAGAGTGTAAAATTAGAGTGGAAAAATAAAAATCCTAGCAAACTCAAGAGTGGTCTAAAAATATTTTTTGTGACAAATAATTATGTTTACATTTTAGTAGAATTATATATAATGAATAGCTTAAAACGTGAAATTTAATTTGCTTTACTTGGATTTTAGAGATTACAAATTAATACTAATAATGAAATTCAATTCAATTGTTGTTTATCACAAGCATCGCACGTGATGCTCTGCTAGTGTAAATAAATGTCAATTTGTTCTTATGCCATTTGCCTTGTTTATTTATTCCAAGTATACTCGAGTGTCCCAATGGGCCGTGGCTCATCTTGCGTAAAATATGATTTGTCAATGACATTCTTTTAGCTGTACATCATAAGCTGGCTCAAATGCCTGTTCTTATATTTGAATTTAGAAAATTTCCATTAACACTATCCGTAATTTTCAGAATTTTAAAGAAGATATTGCGAGTGCACCTCCATTTTTTGGCGGAGGAGAAATTAAACAACAGGTTGAGCAATTTCCAACTGCTAGTACCATAGAACATGCTTCTCCTGTGGTTAAAAAACCGCAGGACAAAATTCAGAAGAATGATCAGCCTGTGAGGTAATTTTTTTTCTTTTATATGTAATTATTTTTTGCATGCAGTTACAAGCTTCGTAGTTTATTTCTCTGATAATAAAATTACAAATTACAATAACATAAGGCATAAGATTACACAAAAAGAATAGGATATACATACATAGAGGCATTTTACGGGTCTTTGTTTGGCAGTAAGGGTAGTGGTGAAAGTGGTGTACCTTCTGGTCCGGTGACAGCTCGTCTACCGACTTTTCATGCCAGGTATCTCTTGTTAGCTATACATTGTGACCCATACTTGTGGATTTACTGACCTTTGGCATGAATTATCTTCTTTTCTTTATTTGTAATTCTAAAAAATGTTTGCTTTTAATTCAATTCAGTGCACAAGGGCCGTGGCATGCTGTCATAGCCTATGACGCGTGCGTAAGGTTGTGTCTTCACGCTTGGGCCAAGCAATGCATGGAAGCGCCTATGTTCCTCGAAAATGAATGTGCCCTACTACGTGAGGCATTTGGGTGAGTTTTACGCCTTCATCTCTATTTTCCCCCTTTTCTCTTTGGTTTTGTCAATGTGTCTATATGTTGTGCTTATGTTCGGGTTGGAGCAAGGGCATTTTTTAGATGGTATTGGTATTATATTTATAAAGGAAAACCGAACCACTTTACGAAGAAGCAATACCCTTCAGGCCAGTTTGGATTGGATTTTAAGTGTGGATTGAACTATTATTATGGCATTTCCCACAAATCCCATGTTTGAATATCTCTATTTGCCACCAGTAGTACACGGGTAGTACTGATATTACCCCTTAGGGGATATTAAATAATAACACAAGGTGGTTGGTTTTGTTATTCCCAAGACTAAATTTCTCTGTTGATATTATTGTGTTGAAGGGTACTAACATAAATTTATGATTTTCAGAACTAGTACTAAACTACTTGGTATAAATAGAACCCCTTAATCCTATCTCCAATCCAAACGCGTCCGCGAGTCACTATAGGTTTATATGGTACCATATGCAATTTTGATCAAATTGTGGAATAGTGGAAGATATTTTGGATATGATAGAAACAATAATTGGACACTTTCAAATTACTCGGTGTCAAGTCATTTAGATTGGGGTGGAAATTATCATGAAACTGTAATTAATTACTTGTTTCAAATGTTTTAAAATACTGCATTGCACTACAGGTTGCTGCAAGTGTTGTTACAATCAGAGGAAGAGTTGTTGGCAAAACGTTCTTCTGAGCTTGCCAGTGAAGGAACTGCCCCTAAACCTAAAAAAATGGTTGGGAAAATGAAGGTCCAAGGTAATGTTTCATTTTTTCAGGATTTGGCATTCTTTGGATCTGTTTAGTTTTTCCTATACTGAGTTACTATAGACAGCATCTTGTAACATTGTTCAAGAAAGTGTTTCGTTTGGGATTTTTGGTTTTTTATTTTTTTAGAATTGAGTTTTACATATGATTTTCCGACATCTTTCTTTTGAATACTCAGTTTGTGTAAAGGATTATTATTATTATTATTAAACTCAAAAAGTGTGTGCCAACATGTTTGAGTGTGTGAAAAACTAAAACCTCGAATAAGACTGAAGAGCCATAACAAGCAATGCGTGTTTGTTCTTTTTTCTTTGGCAATAGATTGTTTATTGTTTATTTGTGATACAGTTCGCAAGGTGAGGATGGTTGTTGACCCACCCCCAGGCTGCAATTTGTCAACGATAAAAGTACCGACAATTAAAATGGAAGCTGTGATGCATCGGTTTTACAATTTACCGTTGCGATTATCTTCTGGATGGCGAGCCCTTCGAAGAGTTCATTTTTCTCCTCAAGTACCGCCAAACGCGTCCTTATCACGCCAGAGTTTAGCGTATGTGCAAGCCAGTGCTCAATACATAAAACAGGTCTCCGGGCTTCTCAAAGTCAGAGTAAAAACTTTGAGAAGCAGTTCATCTGCTCATGAAGCTGTCCAAGGTATGCATTACGCAAACTCTATTGTAGGTCTCTCTGTCTTGTTCTTTTAATTATTCTATCCCAGAATTTTTGTCGATTTTATTGATTCCAAGAAGAAAATGTAAATATAATTCCTGTCTGACAAAAAGACAGTTCTCTTTTTTTAATTTTTGAATGAATTTCAGCTGAAACATACTCTTGTCTGTTACGACTTAAGAGTGCGAGCGAAGATGATGCTGTTAGGATGCAACCTGGATCTGGGGAAACCCATCTATTGTATGCAGTTTTTGCTACTCTTATCATGTAACCATCTTTCATTCTTTCTATTTTTGGGTAAGTAATCTATAGATAATTTTGCAGCTTACCAGATAGCCTAGGTGACGATCTGATCATCGAAGTACAAGATGCGAAGGGAAAGCTATATGGCCGCGTCCTTGCTCAAGTGGCTGCTATCGCTGATGATCCTGTAAGTTTTATATTTATTTGTCATAGTTATTATTATTATTTATTTCTTAAACTGATGTTATTGAAAGTTATATTGAAGCCCGGGTTATAATAAAAATTATGTGCAGGGTGACAAGCTCCGATGGTGGTGTATTTATCGTGAACCAGATCATGAGCTTGTTGGTAGACTACAACTTTATATCAACTACTCAACAAGTTTGGATGAGAATAGTCATCGTAAGGTAAAACTAAAGTTCAAAAGATAATATTTGACCAAATCATCAAAGTGTGACTTCTTGATTATAAATTATTTTGTAGTCATTAGTGTTTAACACAAATTTTATGGCAGAATTGAACAATTAAGGGTGATGAAGAATTTTAGGTTCTTTAAGGTTGGTGTCCCAAGCATTTAATTTTTACAATTGAGTGATTAAAAATTTAAGGTGTTTTCAGGTTGGTGTCCTACGGAATTATTTTTATAATCTTTTGGGATAAACTTTAATATCCAGAAAGTTTGTTTGGTACTAATTCTGCAAATAGTATATTCACTGGTTATCTGCTTTTCTTAAACGTTTGGAACAACTCATGTTGAAGGTTTTTCTAGATTGGCTTTTTGTGGGACTCTATTCAGGAACTTAAAAGCCTTATGCCAAGTATGTGTTCTTGGTATAGCAAATTCACTCAATCAGCATCATAGTATTTTTACTTTGAGAAGGATGTAGATGTTGAAATATGACTGTTCTTTAATGAATGATATGATGATTTGGCCTTTTTGGTGATCTAGTGTGGCTCTGTTGCTGAAACGGTAGCGTATGATCTGGTCTTAGAAGTTGCAATGAAAGTTCAACATTTTCAGCAGAGAAATTTACTGCTCCATGGTCCTTGGAAGTGGTTGCTGACAGAATTTGCATTATATTATGGGGTCTCAGATGCTTACTCCAGGCTAAGGTATTGACTACTTCATGTTAAAAGTGATTTTATGATGCTTATGTTATCTGTTATCACACTTTAACTTCGGGAGTTGGTTCAAATATCAAAAGTATTGGCTTTTTGTGTGATTTCATTCTAAACCTGAAAAGGTAGCGAAGATTTTTTGTAAGGTGTTACATGTGCTTTTAGCATAGAATAGTTTATTTATTTCAATACCACCTGTTAAACTTACATTTATGAAAATTTCTCTTGTAATATCTTGCTGGTTATATTTACCTTGATAAAATAGACACTCTTTGCTGCAAGTAACGCAGAACACTGTTAATAAAGAAAAGGAAGTTAAATAAAACTTCTTTTGTTGTTATGTTACAGGTATCTTTCTTATGTCATGGATGTGGCTACACCAACAGCTGATTGCCTTAAGCTGATATACGAGTTATTATACCCTGTAGTTATGAAGGGTCATAGTAAGACCACTTTGAGTCACCAAGAGGTAAACATTCTGCAATGGCTGTAGAATTAATTAGATATCTTTTTCTCCTTTTATCTTAAGGTAGTATTTGTTTTTTTGATGAAACAAGCATAAAATTTGAAAAATGAAAGGCGAGTAAAGAAGATATTTTACCATTTGCCAAATTAGTCTAAGGGAGACACGTTATATCTAATGTCCCCTTTTTTAAAGCTGTTCTGGATTAATTTCAAAGTGAATCCTGAAACCTCAATTCATTTATAGCTCTACTAAGCTGCTACCACTAAACTTTTTGATATAGTTATGTACTAATGTGAATAAAGCCTCTTTTTTGCTATCAGCTTCCTATGGTTAAGTTATTTTTGCTTATATATCTTCTCAAGTTGTGAATGGCTTGTTGTTTATATGCAGAATCGAATCTTGGGAGAGATTGTGGATCAAATTAATCAGATTCTTGCTCTTGTATTTGAGAACTACAAATCTTTGGACGAGTCAGTATCTTCAGGAATAATGGATGTTTTTAGGCCTGCGACGGGTTTTGCCGCTCCTGCACTGGAGCATGCTGTGAAACTATATACCCTTCTGCTTGACATATTTTCTCCCGAGGCACAAACTAAACTCTATGGCTACTTTCAGGTTTGTGAAGCAAATGAGTTACATAAAAATGGAATTGCTTCTCGCATAGATTTTGCATACATGAAATTTGTAGGGAACTTATAGAATAAATGCAAGTATTTCCATAGTTGCCGAATTCGGAAGCAGAAGTGGGAATCGTCATGGAAAACGGTTGCGGAAAATACTGTCTACAAATATAGGGGAAACGGAAAAACAATTGTAAAACTTTTCAAATACAATTGTAAAACATGTGGGAAACGTAGAGCAAACGTATGTGATTCTTTAATCTAGTATTGGAAAATATTTTCCAAACTTATGAATATCCGTTATATGTGGCCTTCTATACTTATATTTGATACACATATTATTCATAA
>MKEJ01015989.1:0-14512 GCA_001753735.1 Embelia ribes
TGACTCCATCACCATTGGATTACTTAACAATCCAATAAACTTCTTTTTTTCCTTGCATTTTAGATTATTCTTTCTGAAAACAAAATTGAGTATTGTTGTATTTTTTGGAAGGTTCAAAATTCATTAATTCACAAAATATTACAATGAGCTACAACGCGACATCTGTCCAGCCAAACTTACTTTAAAAGAAATTACAATATGACTAGCTAAGGTGGTTAGGCTAGAAATACATAGAATATACACAACTAGCCTAACCACCAGTAGAAAATGGGTTAGGCAACAAAGGTGGAGCTAAGGTGGCCGAAAGTCAGCCTCCAATGAAGGTCACTCATCCGACTCTAAATCTTGAGGTAGTAAGCATTCAAATATGTTACTAGTTTGAATGCCACCTTTAAATCGAGACTCCTTGGACTCTTTAACTTCTTCGTCAATCTCAGTTTGTTGTCGTTTTGCACTAAAGTGGAGGGACCATTGGTTTTTCCTTTATCCAAATTCTTAGACATGGTCAATGGATTAAGGTTGACAGTTTTATCTTTGGTGGAGTCAATGGATTAAGGTTGACAGGGTCAATGGATTAAGGACCATTGGTTTCAAATGATTGGATGTATTACCTGTTGTATCCAGCATAAGAGAAATTGCCGATTCGGGCCCCGTAGCTAACGTCATTGATAGGTGCTCTGGCATGAAATCTACCGCTAATGGTGGAGTTCCATTTAATGGTGCAACATCAACGATGAGCATTGATTGAGAATCTATCAGTCGTGGATTATTCGTTTGCAATTCCTCCAATTTCCCATCATCTGACTCTAAATTAGAAACCCTGTCACCATATGAAGTCGACCTAAAATCCTTGACATCCGGATACCACTTGACATACCTTTTCTCCCGTATTTGATTTTATCGCTAATCTAAGGGAAGGACCCTCAAACTTGGTTGACGACAGAATTTTACATGGGAATCGCAAACGTTTTGACCGACGAAGTTCCAATTTGTTGGATTTCATATCCAAAATTAGATGAGTAATTAGCAGTGATGTTTGATTTGAGTTTTTTCCAATATCTAGAGGGAATTCTAAGCAAATGATCTAGATTTGGATTTTTTTGTCAACAGCCCTAATTTGGACAAATCCTAATATGGCCTTGTAAAAAATAATGATATACAAAGCAGGGAGGAGAGGGTAGTAGGACAAGCATCCCTCTTACCTCTGGTGATGGAGACGAAAAAACGCTGGCCGGAAGAGGCGGATGTGCTATGGTCTGTAGCACCTCGTTACGATAGAGCTGCTCGGGGATACAGGTCTCCCGCTGGCATGTTCGCCGCCCTCGCCATAGATCTGTAGATCTAATCGCTGCTAGTTCTTTCTCCACGCCACCGCCCTCTCTCTCTCTTTCTTTCTTTCTATACAAGCCCTATATCGTTTGCAATTGAGTACTATTGTAGAATAGTATAAAATAATAAAAAGTTATCACTACTGTACCACTTTGACCATTTGATATAAGAGCTCAGGAATTAAGGGTCATTGGGTTTGATCATTCACAATGACATTCGTTTGAAACAATAGCACAAGAAGAAATAAAGAGACAAATCTTTCCACGAACAAAAAAAATTACACATGTTGAGCCACTTTAAAAAAAAATTAAGTCCGACTTACACGTGAGAAAGAATATTAAAGAGTAATATAAGATAATAAAAAATTACCCCTTCTATTTGTTCGATACTTTAATATAATGAAACTTAAAAGTACATTATTAATGCACATTCATTAACATGCAAGTGCAAGCAGGAAAGACAGCAATAATAGTAACATAATTTAAAAGTTTATTACTCCCAACTCTTTTACTTTTAGGGCAACACATTATGATGGTTAAATTATTGTTCAACCTCTAACAATTTCCCTGCATACTCTACAGTTACAGACGGGCACATTAATGCGGAAATCAATTCAATACAAAAATTATTTACGAAATTATTATATTGTAAGAATAACATTATAGTTATTTTTAGATTTAAGAAATATTTGTAGGGATTTGTCCTCAATTTATAACATTTCTACGCATTGCAATGAAAAAAATTTGGTGTATTGAGAGGACTTCCCATTTATACAAGCTCTAGTTTCACTTTTAAGAATGTCATCATACATTAAAGTTATAATACAATTAATAGTCTTCATTGATCCAAAAGGAGATGTAAATTTTCACAAGAAAGAAGCAGTGTTGTTTCCTTATTGTCATATGAAAATTTGCATGAATATTTAACGGTAGTTTCTAATTGTAGAAACTATTATTGGCATGAGAAATTTTGAATTTGACCTAAATCTGCCCCTTTACTTGTACCACTTGAGCCTATGCGGTATTACTTCTTTTAGAATATATATATAAGTAGTCATTTGTCTATTGATCTCTAAATAAATTTGATAAAGTATACTCAACAACAATAATAAAACAATTACATCATTGCAGAAAAAATAATGCTGTACTAACCGGCCAAGCACTTTGAGGAAATATATTTTCCACAAAAGTTTATTATTTTTAAGTCATTGGCCAATAGAGAGGGGATGGATGTGGCCACCACCTTCCAATCTTACAAATATTTGGAAAATTTCTCTATAAATTTTGTAAATTTACAAATAGTTCCATTATACGTTGTCCAACCAAAAAAATAAGTTTCTCATAAATAACTTGTGAACTCGACTCCTGATCATAATATTCTAAATATCCACTGTTGGCCGTTTATTCAAACACATGCAAAACTATCTTAATTAATTCCCTAGTTTAGCACATGGATTGTGTAACTTCACCTACTTACTATCTGTTATGACGTTAATGCTTTTAAATTAGTCCATCTATAAAATATTTGTTTTCATTTAGATTAAAACTTCTCCATCAAAATTGATCTAGAATTTGTAAGAAAATTTGAGTGACAAAGGTTCTTAGGTAGGTTAGAATAATTTGAAGTATCAAGACCAAAACGATCGCCTCTTCATAGCTTAGATATTTGTTCATGTGTATCAAATAGGATATAATTTGATGGTTTTGTATCTATTTGTTGCCTTATCTAGAGATTGACTAGGATTTATTTTAGTCTCTAGGAAAACAAGCTTGTAATTGGCTTGGGAATTAATAAGAAAATATTTTATTTCTCAATACAACTTGTTCTTAACATAGGCATTAAATATTTTTGGGGTGTTTTGATTCTCCCCCACACCAGTAAATGATTTCATATATAGAGGCTTAAATCATAAATTTATTTATTTAGAATATAAATGTATTTTCCAAAAAAATTGTTACTGTATTAGATTTATTTCTATGACTCACAGAATACCTTCGCACATAAAATTAGACATATGATATAATTAGGCACTGCAGTACCATTCCAATTTCTTTATTTGTATTGAGATCTTCAAACCTCTAATTGATTTCTATTGTATTTTATCCTAATTGGATTTTTGCTATCTAATTATCTCTCTCCTAGTATTACATGATTCACAACCTTTGCATAAGAGATTTCTTCCCCTTTGATTTTTCAAAAGTGAAATTGAGAAGAAAAATCTATTAAATCAGTATTTTTATTTCCAATTTTTTTTAGAGCTACAGTTGCTTTTTTCAATTGAAAAATTACTATTCATAATTTCTTCATTGAAAAAAAAAAAAAAATCACTTCAAAATAAAATAAATATATTTAATAAATATTTTTTAAACTTTTATTATTTTTGTATATTAATATCTTGATGTGTATAAATAATTTTTTAAAAAATCTGTTATAATTAATTTTGATTTTGCAGGAGAGTTATATATTTTTAAAAAATAATAAAATAAGGAAAAAAAATGGGCTGCTACAAATCCCTAATCTATTATTATATTCCCTGTCTCCTCTTCTCTTCTCTTCTCTTCTCTTCTCGTTGCGTTTGTTCTCTGACTTTATCTACTGTCACGCTCGCTCCGGTGGAGAGCCAGCGCGTGGTCCCACCCGACCTCTGCCTGTGTGCGTAATGTAATTAATGTATGCATCTCTCTCTCTCTCTCTATCTCTCTCTGTGCTGTTTCTAAACTAAACTAAACTAAACCCCTCCATCCCTCTCTCTCTCTCTCTCTGTTTCTCACTGAATCCTTCTCCTTCTCATTCTCATTTCTTGTCCTTTTTCCCCACCCTACTTCTGTGTGTCTTCTCTCTACAACAGATCCTTAACCCCCCCACTAACTTATTCCATCATAGACGCACACATAGAGACATATGTGAGATTTAGGATTTTATCCAAGTTTGACCAAAGCCACCTTCGATCGAATTGAACAGGTGCTGGTGGTGGATCATGGGGCAGTGCTACGGCAAGACCATCCCCACCACCGACAACGACCGTACCAACGGTGATCTGCCTCCCTCCACTCCCGGCAGGCCGCCTGTCAGCGTCAAGAACACTCCGGCCCGATCCTCTGCAGCTACCAGCCCCTGGCCCAGTCCATACCCTCACGCCTTACCCCCCGGTGTCCCTGCCGGAGGTATCTCACCCTCCCCCGCCAGGTCCACCCCTCGCAGGTTCTTCAAACGCCCCTTCCCACCTCCCTCTCCCGCCAAACACATCAAGGCCTCCCTCGCCAAACGCTTCGGGAAGCCCAGGGAGGGCCCTATCCCCGAAGAGGACGGAGCTGTTTCCCCCACCGATCCACCTGGAGTCGACCAGCAGCCGTCTGCACTCCTTGACAAGAACTTCGGTTACAGCACAAATTTCGGAGCCAAGTACGAATTGGGGAAGGAAGTCGGACGGGGCCATTTCGGTCATACATGCCAAGCCACGGGCAGAAAGGGTGACCTCAAAGACCACCCCCTTGCCGTCAAGATCATCTCCAAATCTAAGGTTCTTTTCATTTCTCCCTCCCTTCATGCCGTTGTTTTGCATCATCGTGCTGCATTGCTATAGAGCATGTCATTGTTTCGGGCCTCGTGTTACAATTATGCCTGCATTGCTTCCTAATTGGACAGACAAACATGGTTGCTATTGTTAGCTACTGTGTTGCGATAGGATTGACATCATATATATGATTTTGAACTACAATGTGTATGCCAATTATTAGGCAATTGTTCCAATAAATCTTTGCATATGCAACTTCGGTGGATAGATTTTGTTCTTCTTCTTCTTCTTCTTTTTTTTTCTACTCAGCCATTTGAATTGATGGTTGCTGTAGACCCTTTTTCGAAGAAAATCCTACTTTTGATTTCATATTCAATCTTTTTTATTCTGTAATCAAGTTTCCATTTTTATGTTCTTCGCTTGCCTTTGCCGTTTACGATGGTCTCTAAGAACAGGGATTCAAGCCGTATTAGTTTTAATTAGCTGTCCCAGGGAAAGGAGTCGGTATTGGTGCATGTCCGAGCTAAGACCGGCTTATAGGTGAGCGTTTAATCTTATTCCGTTTTCACTGAAACCAATCATGCAGTGTACCTAAATTAGATCCTTTCGAAAATGTATATGCATCGACCATCAGTCTGCCACAAGATCCCCCCGTCTATTGAGAAATCAAATTGCGCCAAGATTTCGACTACATTACCTTTTATGTGGTATGGAAACGGCCAGAAAGGCTAATAAATTTATATGTGAATTGTTAATTATGAGATTAGCATTATGCCTCAATGTCAATAAATTTTAAGCAACAAGGAAGGATGAAGTACGTATATTCTTTGATTCTTGACCTGTGTAATAGACGTAATATAATTTTCTAACTTTGTCGTTTGTATTTAAAGCCTTTAGCTGACGATATTTAATCAGTCATTACTTCTCTTTATGTTCACAAAAATACATCGGAGGTGTGTGTCTTTGGAGGAATCTTGTGGTGGGTTATAGTAATGTAGATGTTAGAGCATTCTATGTGATCATAGACTGTTAGAGCGTCGAAACACACATGCCTGATACTAGATGCTTCGCTCCACAACCATTCAACTCTACTCAATGTTATCATCATTTTCTTTACTTCGAGTAGATACACAGAACATGCCCTGCATCTTTCTACACATAGCTATGTTACTGGTGTCCTTGAAATCAATTTCTTTGTTTCTATGTTCAACATTGGTTTGCTTCTAATTGAATGCACTCTTCTCGCACATATAATATTTTCTTTAATATTTACAAAATCATTTGGAGTAGTTTAAGCATCATCTTCTATATACACCGGTACCATAGTTAGTTGGTCTTGACTTGTTCAACTTTTTGCTTATTCTGAGTTGAGATTCATTTTTCCTTAATGTTCCAAAATAGAGTATTTATTTACCTTTGGTGTTAAATAGCAAGCTAACCCTCCCTGAGCATTTCATACCAAGGCCTTTTGGTGTTAAATAGCAGCACTTGAAGCTTTGACAAGTTCCACAGTCTTCAAGCAATCTTTCGATTTGGGTTCTTAATATACTCAGGAAGCCTCCCTGAGGGTCACATACTTGGGGAGTGGGCTTCAAGTGTTAGGGGCGCATCAGAAAAAATAAAGTATTTACGGATCCTGTAATAGCGTGTACGTATACTATCATTAATTGATTTTGTTTTACCATATTGGATATAATTATACCTATGAGATTCGTGTGTATAAATCTCGTGAACACCAACAAGAATGTTTTGGCAGAAGGAGGTTGCACAACCTTCAATCTTTTGTTGTATTTCTGTTAAACACCTTGCTCCGGAAGAGAGGGTTGGCTCTTTACATCTGTGGCAAAAGAGATAATTAATTTGTGTCTCTTTTCTGTCTATGGAACATGTTTAAATAAGCTACAACAGGGACCTGATGGCAGAATATTGGAAGAGCTATCCTATGCAGATTTGAATTCAATCTTCTTTATCAAGATAATTCTTATTCACATAAATCACAATTAATACCACCACATGATTGTAACTGAACTCTCTCTCAATATTACAAATTTATAATTCGGTTTCCATGTCATTAATGTTTATTAAAAATCCCCACGTTAAGATTACAAATACTCGCTAATCAAATAGAATTATTGACAATCCAATTTAATTAGCATATTAAATTTCATTAAGACCTGCTTAATTTATTTAACGTATCGGATTTCAAAATCCACCTGCAGGGTTTGATACAATCAAAACTTATAAGCTTCCTTAAGGGAGTATTATCAATTCCTATTTCAGGGACGTGGATTCCATCAATTATTAATAAGCACCATATGAAAAATGTTATCATCCAACTTATTGAGTTTATTGACTCATAATATCTCTCTTCTATGAATCAAAATAACAAACATTGTCCACATATGTCTACATGATAATTTAAGGATTAAGAGTATAAATACTATCTATGACCACAAGGCATTAATTGTCTTACATAATTATTATTAAAACAATTATCTCGACACGGTCCTGTTTAATAGACATAAAGTGTACTAGTACAAGGAGTTAGAACTGTACTGTTTTTTGCAGTTAAGTCAAAGCTACTAAAACCATGTACTACAATTTACTGATTGGTGTGTATTTCGATCTAAAATTGTAAGCATAAAAATTATATTCTATAAGAACCGATAATCTAATCTTTTGTATGTAAGCCGTAATCTATATACTATATCATCTACTATATAGAATATGAGACACGTAATTATTCATTAAAACATAATATTAAGTAAACATTCTCATACGAATTCTCATTAAAAAGAAATAACTTTTATCATGAAAATACTAAATCCAAAACAAGCACGTCTTTTGTTATAATCCTGACAATCTCCCACTTGGACTTAAAGCCATGCTGAATGTGTTTTACTCTTTTGTGTGTCCGGGGTTCCTTTGTATTAGCAATTGCTCTAGTGTTATCACAATAAAGTATAATAGGCGATTGAGCTGAAGGTACTATTCCAAGATCCAAAAGAAAGTTTTTGAGCCAAACAACCTCCTTGGTCTCCATGGTGGAATTAGCAACACATCCTTGCTTGATACTTCTCTAACTAATGGTTTTACCCTTTAAGGTAAACATATTTCCTGAGGTTGATTTCCTAGAGTTTTTATTTGCCTGGAAGTCTAAGTTTGTATACCCAATAGGCATAAGACTTTTTGCACTACCAACATATAATCTCGAGTTTTTTGCAGATACTTGATTATATGTTTTACTGCAATCCAGTGTTCCTATCCCGGATTAGGCTGAAATCTGCTAACCATGCCTACCGAAAAGCAGATATCAGGTCTAGTGCATAGCATTGCATACAAGGGACTTCCTACTGCTGAAGCATAAGGAACCGCCTTGATCTTTTCTTTCTTAGTCGGTGTTTTAGTACACTAATAATCTAGATGAATTTCGTGTCTGAAAGGTAAAAACCCTTTCTTGGAATCTTGTATGCTATAACGGGCAATAATTTCAGCAATATAAGTAGCTTGTGATAAGCCCAACATTCTTTGCTTGTGATCTCGCATAAGCTTGATCCCAAGAATGTGACTGGCTTTTCCCAAGTCCTTCATTTCGAACTGTCCAGATAACCATAACTTCACTGACGACAACACACCACACCGTTTCCGATAAGTAGTATATCGTCAACATATAGTACTAAAAACACTAAAACATTTCCATCTTGCTTCTTGTACACACGACTTGTTATGACATTGATCAAAACCATAAGCTTTAATGGCTTGATCAAAGCGAGTATTCCAAGATCTATATGCTTGCTTAAGTCCATAAATGGACCTCTTAAGCTTGCACATCATGTGCTCTTAACCTTTTGCTGTAAAATCTTCTAGTTGCATCATATAAATGCATTCCTCAAGATTTCCATTAAGGAAAACTGTCTTGACATTCATTTGCCAAATTTCATAATCGAAATAAGTTGCGATGGACAAGAGAATCCGGATAGACTTATGCATGGCTACCGGCGAAAAAGTTCTCTCATAATCGATTCCTTCTTTCTGAGTGAAACCTTGCGCTACAAGCCTTGCCTTGAAAGTTTCCACCTTCCCATCTGCTCCTCTTTTTCTTACATATCCACTTGCATCCAATGGGTTTTATCCCTTTGGGTTTCGGGTGGTTCTATAAGCTCCCGACTTGATTAGAGTACATAGACTCCATCTTCGATTTCATGTCCTTTTGCCAAATTTCTGCATCTTTTTCTTGTAGTGCTTCATTGTAGTTGACTGGTATGGTATCTACTCCATCAGGGACTATCTCAAAAGACTCCCAGAAATGTATACCTAACCGGTAGATGTATAACCCTCCTACTACAATGAGGCACTCTATGTGGACTAGTACTTTCATGTTGTGCTGACTCAGTTCCTTGTACTAATTCTTGTTATGCTATAGGTATCAGAGAAGTCGGTGCTGAAAACTCTTTCCTAAGCTGATTTAAAATAATCCTACTTATGGGTTAGTGGTTTATTACTAGTCCTCTTCTAAGAATCGGGCATTAGTTCTAACTATGACCTTCTAATCCTAAGGACAGTAAAATAAACCTCATTTCGTTCCTCGGGATACCAAACAAAGAAACAAACATCTGTCTTTAATTCCAACTTATCAATTTCCCCTTTCAGCATGTGTGTTGGACTACCCCATACCCGAATATGCTGCAAACTATATTTTCGCCTAGTCCACAGTTCTGTTGGTGTAGTTGGTACTGATTTCCATCCAGTCCACAGTTCTGTTGTTGTTCTAAGTTCGTTGAGAGACTACTATAGTGCCCTAACATGGTAGTTTAGTTTTATGTTTTGGTTTTACAACAACAAAATTATCCTTCTAAAGAGCAATTTTGTTGTTCTAAATTAGTACTTAGTTCTAATTAAATTAGTCGACTGACATATGCCATTTTAGTTTTTGAAGTACTATATATGCAATGGCACGACTCATAAGCAAATACCTAAACATGATAAATTATTGCTCGGAGCAACTTTCAAACAACAAAATAAGCCAAAATAACGAAATTTCTTTTCAAACCCAGATTTTACTTAACTTTTAACTTTAAATTAAAATTGGAAGATATATAATTGTCTTACCAATACCGTTTTGGAACTATTTGCAAACAAGTATTTTAATTTTTCAAAAATAAGTAATATGTTTTAGTAGAAAAACGTAATTTATCTTCAAAGCGACAAGGTTGTTCCTTTAGAAGAAAAAACAATAAAATAAATAAGACACATTATTTTAAATTTAAATTGCGCTTCCACTGATTTTAATTATTATAGGTTGAGTCATTCGTATCACTTCAAAACTAGCTATATCCAAATATTACGGTGTACAAAATATAGTAATATGTTTATATATTTAAAAATAACCCAAAACAGAAAAAAATTACTTCTCATGTCGGAAAAAAACTGCTCTTAAGAACGACAAAATGACCAAATGAACGACACTTCATTTTTGCAATCCCAAGTTTATTTATTTTTTCAAATTAAAGCTGGTTTATAACATACTTTTTTTTAATAGTACACTTTAGAACTAATTCAAAAAATAATGAAATGCATCTGTATACTAGAAATAATCCAGAATGACAAAATTCCCCTTTAAAACGATAAAACAGAAATTTTGAACGAGAAAATGACCAAAAAATGAACGATGGTACATTTTAATCCCAAATTGCGCTTATCCTTCAAATTTATAGTTGGTTTACATATTATTTCAGTAATATCACTTTTGAAACTAACTAAAAAATATTAATGGTGATAAAAAATAAAGGCATACTTCAATATTTTCAAATAGCCCAGATGGATAGTATTTCTCTTTACAACAATGAAGTTTTTATTTAGAAGAACAAAAATAGAAAAATAAACAATAAAATCTGCTAAAAATCTTTACCAAACCCTTCTGGGCACAACAATACTGAAAATCCATCGCCTCCCGATTGAGTCTGTGGTATTAAGGATGGCATCTCGACATCATTTGGATTATTATTAATATTTATTTAGAAAATAGATTTTCAAAGCAGAGGGGGAATAAAAAGTGTTGTACATTTTTAATGTTTTAATAATAGACCTGCTCAACAAGTTTCCAAGTAAACTTGCAATTTGAAGAAGTATTCTCATTAGGTTAATTTGTACTTAGTAAATGCAAATTTCTCGTTCATAAACAGACAATATTAAGTGATTGGTATTAATGTTAATCACTCTTTTAAGAAAATAGAACGTAGACTAAACGATGATAACATAATAGCAAACTATTTGAAGAAGCAATATTTAGGTGTAATGTATGCACATAATTTTCAATGAGATAATGAGTGGAAGTTTTTCCCCATTATAGCTTAACAGCTCTCATATAAATCTAATTTAGATATAATAGGTCAGTTAAAAATGGAATTTGAGATAATATGGTTGTTGTTTTCGGTTGTAGAAGACTTACAAATGGAAACGGCATATAAAATGGCTAGTACTCATACTTTGTCATGGCCGATGGAAAAGGAGAATAATTTTAGCAATCATTGAAGCTAAAAGTTAAATTGAAAATAGCAAAAGAAGTGGGATTGTTTGGATGTAGCTAAGTCAATGATTTACGGAACACGAACAAAGGTGGGAGCATGAAACGAGAGCTCTTATATTAGGCCTATAATTAAAAAGGGTGAGAACATGATCGAAAGAGAAAGTGAGAATGAGAATTGTGAACCGAAACATTCTCCATATACGAAAAATTTAGTGACTTAAGATTGGAGCTTAGCTAGTTGCAGTTTGGATAACATCTCGCTCCCAGTTTTTTGTTTTTAAAACCAAAAGACTTGTTTGAAATGAAAGTTTTCACTTTTAACTTCTTAAAAATGGTTTTCTACCCAAGGCAAATTTTGAAAGCAACATTTTTGGATTTTCCAAGTATTTTACACGCAAGCCGTCCCTCTCTTTCTTTTAGACAAATATTGTGGGCCATTCACCTGTTTCTTTCTATCCCTCCCTATCCCTCTTTAATTATCCCATCATAATTTATTTTCATTTTACTTAAAAAAATAAATATACACAAATGTCAATATTGTATAGCACACATTTCCAAAAAATATCTTTTATTTTTTATTTTGCAAAACTAACAACACACAAATTTTTGCATAAAAAAAAACTCAACTATCAACAAATTTAAATACGAACTTTTGAAAATTGAAATTTGAATGACTAACTAAACTAGGCTTTAGTTTTAGCTTTTCAACCTTTTTCTAAAAAACCTATGTGGACCACCTGAGTGTTTAGTTAAACTAGGAATCAAAATCTGAATATTATGTGGATATATATAGTTGTTGCGTGTACCCTTGCAGTTAGTTGGGAATGCATGTGCTTTCGTATCGTAAAATAATGCCCGACTAGTACAACTTTTGGTTCGTCCCAACATAATTATTCAACATAGTTCACATTGCACTAATTGATAAATAATCGTAATAAATATTTGAAAAAGGGATATACTAAAAGATTTTATGAACTAATAATAGTCACAAGCAAAGAGAGCAATACAGTATGGGAAAGGAAACTTGTAATTTAGATTCTAATTCGTTTTCGTAGGTTTCTACTCTTTATGTGGGTGGTAAGAGTAGAGGCCGATCAAGACGGAGGCACGATAGAGTTCAGGGCAAGATATAGAGAGACCGTGGAGGCATGGTAAACTTAGACACAAGCTAGATGTCCTAAGCGATGGATATATTATGTGTAGGGGTTCTGAGGATGTGCTCGTGAACTGGACAATTTGGTGAATGAGTGCAACTATTGAATCATTGATTCAGGTTGCTTTCAACATATTTGGTCCAAGCAAAGATTATTTTGATTAATAAACTAAGTGAAACGGATGTTTCACTATTTTTACGTGATTGGCTTCAATTGCACACAATGTGTTGGGAGAAACTAGTAAGAATCTCAGGTTGTCTTCGACATTGTTGATCATCCAGGCATGGGAGTTTTATCGGAACTAGGTTTTATTAGTTTGAATGTCCTGAACAAGCAGTTCTGAAACAACAGCATGGAAAATTTTGACGCGGTCAAATTTCTATTCGGGTTAGGGTCCTTGCCTCCTAGGGTAGCTACATAAACAACTTCATGTTCTTAGTGCATCTCATTGTAGCTCAACCGAACAAGTTTTAGTTCGTCAAAAAAAAAAAAAAAAAAAATAAAAAAAGTAAAAAAAAAAAACAAGAGAAGTTTTACAGGGTTTTATAAGAGGGTAAAATATCCTAGAGAAGTGCGCGAATGCTAAATACAAAGGTATGTGTTTTGGTGGGGTTTTGGATGGAAAATTATGATTAGACAATCATGGTGGTGATTGTTTTCAGGTCTGTGCATCGGGTTGGGTATGGTAATACCTGACCCGAATTACCCGAATATAGTTTTAAATTACCTGAACATGAATTATCCAAATTATTTATAACAAATCCGAACTCGAATTACTTGAAGTATTTATAATAAATCCGAACCCGAACCATATCCGATTTAGACTAAAACTCGAGTTACCCGAACCGAATCCGAATTATATATTTGAAATGGATTCATTTTCTTATAATAATAATAATATATGAAACAATATCTTCGGATAATTCGAGTAATTATCCGAATTAACCAAACTTAAATTGCCTAAAATCCGAATTACCCAAATTTTTTTGAAATATAAAATCTGAACCTAAACTCGAATCCGAATTTAGGATAATTCGGGTCGGGTACCCAAATTTTGGATTAGGTACCCTAATTTTTATACATCCCTTATTGTTTTATTACAGCAATGGTAGTGGGTAGTCATTCATTAGAATTAGAAAGATTTGTTATAGTGAAGGGTTATGACGAAGATTTTAAATATTGTCCATTACATAATGCCTACAGTGTCCAATGTTATTGTGACTGTTATGTTATATTTTTTTTCGTTCCGTTAAAGATGAAAAACAATCGTAGTTTCGATTTCTTTTACTATTATACTATGACTGTTGCGATCTAAAACCGTTACACCACTATCATTACCGCTACAGTAGCCTCTACTGTTATTTAAATCCTGTCAGAGACTTAGGAGGAAGTACCCTTTTTCGGTGAAAAGTTTTCTTTGGTTTGATCTTGTATTTCTTGTTGCTTTCCTCGCATTGGTGTTTTGAGAATTGCTCGCGTTTGTAGTTTTTACGATCACAGCATGGTAGTTAGATTCTAGGTTATTATATCCCAGGCTTCCATAACATATTTCATATGCGTAATAGAGTCCAACAAAATTCAAATTTCTAGGACTATTCCTCATGGAAAAAAAAATTATATTTATATTTAATATTAAAAAAAAAAATTAGTAGGACGGTGAAAAATAAAAATGTTGGATTTTATGAAATAGCACAATATTGAGGTTCAGGATATAATGTTTCCATGGAACCCCAATAATTGAATATTAACAAAAATAGTTCTACGTTTTGTTTAACAGATTAGAAGTTTCTAACACTATTTATGTTAGTATATGTATCCAGTTGTGAATGATATATACTTCCCAATGATTAATACCTGGAAACGTGAATAGAGAGGTTATCTTCCGAAAGTCCTTCAATTTTTTTTTAGTACCTGAAAGTGCAGATAAGGGAATTGTTCGCCGACTCTCCGATACTTAAATAAGTAAGAGTTCGGGTAAGGTATTAATGA
>MKEJ01015997.1:0-10717 GCA_001753735.1 Embelia ribes
AGGTTATATAATTTGTGTATTTTCTTTTCCTTTTATCCATTCCAGGTTAAATGCGGAGAAACACTAAGGTATTTCAGTACTGTTGTCAATGAATATGGAGAACCCGACCTTGATATGAGAGGACTGAGAGGCACTGGCGGAGCTAAGTGCAGACAAGGGGGGTCAATTGCGGGGCCCAGGGGTGTGAGGGGAGGGGTGGAAAAAGCAATTTGCTTTGTAGTATATACTATATATTTGTTCTGTTCGATGCGCACTTATCCGCAGGGAGAAAGCCGATGAGACGAATCTTCCTAGTCTGCTGTATGTAGTATATACCATATATTACATGTGAATACGTGCATATATAAATATATATTATATGTGCCTCTATGTATGTATTTACCTAACCTCTGTTCTGTATATATAGAAATAGAGAGTACGGGAAGAAGCGATGGATATGGAAGGGAAGCCAGCTGTCCATGGGTACCGCATGCCTGCTGAGTGGGAGCCTCACTCTCAATGCTGGATGGGTTGGCCTGTAATCTCTCTCTCTCTCTCTCTCTATATATATATATATACATATATGTGTGTGTGTGTGTGATGTGTTTGCAGTTACTTGTGTTTTGTTATCTCTAAATAGTTTGCCCATGTGTGAAATTATTGTCCAAATTGAAGATAAATTGATTAAGGCCTAGTTTGTTAATCCTCGTTCATTTCAAATATGTTTTTCAAAGCTGATTTTAAAAGTTAGATTCTAAAAGTGGGTGCAATACTAATGTTATGTAAGTATATTCTAAAAATTGCTTTAATAAATAGTATAATATTTTGTAAAGTACTATTTTTATTGTAAAAAAATAAAATTATGTATATATGTATAATGTAATAAATATAATCAGGGTTACTTTGATAAATAGAAAAAACATAAATAACTTTTCAAAGCACCCTCTGCTGATTCTCAAAAAGCAAAACAAATTATGAAAAAAAGGTTATTTAAAAAGGCAGAAGCACCAAACTGGCTCTAAGGCTTTGTTTGCTACTGAGAAATGAAATGAAATGGATCAGTACGAATATTATCTTCAGAATTTTGGCTGTGTTTTTACGGGAGACTGAGATGATAGTGATGTGAAATGACTTGATATATATGCGTATGTATATATGTATAATTTGTTGCAGTACTTGTGATTAGTTATCTGTAAATTGCTTGTTTATCTGTGAAATTATTTTTCAAAATGAAGATAAATTTATTAGAGATCTGCTGAGAAATGAAATGAAATGGAATGGAGCAGTACTTATTTTATCTTCAGAATGGTGGATATGTTTATATGTATATTTATATATGTATATATTGTCGTATAAAAGTATTTATTTCAAGTTACTTGTAATTTGTAACTGTTAATTGCTTAAGTTATTGTGCAAATTGAA
The DNA here is from genome assembly GCA_001753735.1 of Embelia ribes. Classification (NCBI taxonomy): domain Eukaryota; kingdom Viridiplantae; phylum Streptophyta; class Magnoliopsida; order Ericales; family Primulaceae; genus Embelia; species Embelia ribes. Next base: position 1,402 of record MKEJ01015997.1, read on the forward strand.
CTTTAGCTGATTTAGGCTTTGTTTGCCGCTAAGGGATGAAATGATATGGAACAGTACTTATTTTATTTTAAAAATTGTGGTTGTGTTTATTTAATAACTGAGATGATTGTGAGGGGAAATGACTGATCTTAATTTGATAGAGATAGAATGAAAATCAGAATGAGAAAATGAATGTAGTATGATAAATTTTCACCAAGAAAATCATTAAATTCCATCATGTTATAAGAAACTATGGATGGTGATTACTCACAGCTCCAGAATCTGTACTCAATCAATGGAGGCCTGTCACCAACAATAGCTTATATTTTTTTTGGCAATTAACTATAGCTTATGTTGCAGTAAAAAAAGAAAAAAAGCAAAAAAAAAAAAAAAATTATCTAACTATACTCTTTAAAAAGTAACAACTCCACAAAGTGTTTCGTACACTTTTTATTCCAAGTTTGCCCTTCATCTTATTTCTTTGTAACAAAAGTTATAAAATCCAAAATGGTGAATTAGTTATTTTTAATTTGCATATCTTTTGTCAAGAGATAATATTGTATCTTTAAAGATTTGGATTGATAATTATTACAAGAACAAAGCTTAAACAATTTAAAATAAAAATATCAAAAATGAATAAATTATAATTTACAATTGCTCACGTATCTACCAAACTTAATAAATTATTTAAATATCATATTAATTCTCAATATTACAAATTAGTGCTACGAGTTAGCGGAGGTATCTTGAAATTTTTATATAATGCATACTTAAAATCCCGATAAATGATAACTACAACACTTTTATATCTTCATTAAAAAATTTGTTGAAATAATTTCTTAATTTTTATTCTTATGTTAGTATGAAATATTTTATTATATAATAAATTTGTGAATCACGTGTTGAGCATGTGTGCATGTGCTAGTGTTGAAAAAGTATGACCAAGTGATTATCCAGTATAATCTCAAGAAGTTGAATGGCGGTTAAAAAGAGTCGTGTAGCTGTGCAAGTAGCTTTTTTCCAAGTAGCTTGAAGTAGTCACTTTTGAAGGTTTTTTTTGGTTCTTTTTCTTTTATTTGTATGAAGTTGCAACTTTTCTTTCCATTTGAGAGCCTGTAGCTAAGGATCCGATTTCATTGGCGCCTGAGATGAATTCAACTGTCTACTTTAACCATCATTTTTTTCAGGAACGCACTGACAATTGGCGAGAAAATGCAATTTGTGCTCAACGGGTGTTTTCCAAGGTGGCATCTGCAATCTCAAAATTTGAGCCAGTGACAGTTTGTGCTAGTGCTGCTCAGGTAGGTAGCACTTCACATTATTGTCCTACAGTTTGTTATATAACCTTGCTTACGGACATGTGCCTGAGAATTAAATTTAGTCATGCTATCTTTTTGCAAAGATTTGGCCTTCTTTTGTGAATTTGTTTTTGCATGCTCTTATGATGACCAGTTTCTTTTTCATCACCCTTTTTTTTCATAACTATCCTAGTATGAAGATACCATTGGTTCTCATGTTGAAGGATACTACAATTCATATTTGGGTCAGAGAGGAAAGCCTGATTCAAAGAGAATGAAAAAGATAGATGAGTGAGATGATGTGACAGGAATGAAAGTGTCCGAATACCTGTGTTGTGTTCAGAGGAAGGAAAAATATATATCATCTCTGATTGAGTTGATCCCGCTAGCAATTGCATTCTTATATCTATAATAAAAAAGAAAGGGAAATGAATACAAAAAGAAAATGTGTCTTGCATTTTTTACATATCTGACTACCTTGTGTATCCAGCGCAAAAGAGTAAGAGAATGATGGTATTTTCTCTCTTTTCCTCACAGCCTACATTTTCAATACACAATATATTCTTTTTCATGTAAGTTAAAGTTTCAGTTGAATGTGATCTTATTATGTTTAAAAAATGCATTTTATATATAAACTTGGAATATCTGGCATTTAGTTCGTAACTCATCTATATGGATTTGTTGGATAGTTCCGTAAGTCACCTTGCTATATGGGTGCAATTTAGTGTTATTAAAAGCTCTAGGTGCCCTTAAGGCGCCAAGACCCCTTATTGTCTGTGGCGCTAGACGCTAACCGTGGTGCTCACCTGAATAATGCAAGGCGCTGGTTTTTTTAAAATAAAATTGCATAATCTCACAAAACTATTTATTTATTCTGGTATATGTGGAAGTATATGCTCCCGCTATAAGTGTGGATAATTAGTGGTAACTTCTTGATATATTATTGCGTAACCTTTTTACAGTTACTCTAGTGATACTTTTCTTGATAAATAACAATAAGCGAAGACTCATATGACATATCATAAAAAAAAATTACAAAAAGAAATTGACTTATCGTAAAAATAACATACACCATAACGATAGAACAAAGAAATTGACAAATAGCACGATGTGAGTGCGGTGCTCACCTTAGCGCTTTAGGCGCTAATGCCTTAGCTCAAGGCGCTCGCCTAGGCATGCCTAGTGACATTTTCTCCTGGACTATATGAGGTGCCTTGCCCTTGCTTTATCTCGGCTGATAGCCTAGGTGAGAGTTTGGAGAGCCTTTATTAACATTTAGGGAAATGTTACTCGTTACACCGTTTACATAATGTGTTGTTGGTATTATTGTTTTTGTATTTGAGATAATTTTGTTTGCTTCTGAAAATTTGAATTTTTTGTTTATATTTTTTCTATGACTAGTGGACTAATGCTCGAAGCCGGCTGCCTCATAATATCAGGGTTATTGAGATGAGTATGAATGACTCTTGGTTTCGGGATACTGGACCAACTGTGAGCTCCACTTTTCTTTTTCTTATTGTCTTTGTGACAGTATTTTGGGTTGAAAAGTTTTTTCTTTTCATTCACTAAAATAGCAACTCTGCTTGGACAGTTTCTTGTTAAAGACAGCAAATCAGATTCCGGGAACTTAGCGCCAGCAGTTAGCGGAATTGATTGGAACTTTAACAGCTGGGGAGGTACCAAGTTATTCTAAGTGGATACTGTTAACCCTTTGTATCCCCTTCTTCACTCTTCTTTTACTAGAAAAAAAAAAAAAATGAAAAATTTCTATACAAGCATTGCATTCATCCTTTAATATCTGGGAAGATACTTACAGTAATTCTATCTCCCCTTCCCCCTCTAATCCCTATGCGCCCCCCGCCTCTCTCTCTTGTTCAATGTTCTTTTTTCTTTCCCAACACTGCCACATAACAATGCTAAAACCATCAGGGCTAGATTTCAGTCCAGTTTCTAAGACTTGATTTTTAGAGTGGAAAAAATATGAATACCTCGTATATTAAGTGACCATTTCTAATGGAATTTCTGTTTTGTTGGTTAAATGTTTTTTAGGCATTGATGATGGTTGTTACTCGGATTGGAGTCTTGATCTTCTGGTTGCGAGAAAGGTCATAAGAACTTTTTCTTAGTTTTTTTTTTTATTTGCAAATGGTTTCTCAAGTGACATTCTATATTCCTTATTTCTTTTCTTTTTGCTGTTAGATTCTAGCAGTTGAAAAATTGCCTCGATTTTCTCACTCTATGATTCTTGAAGGTGGAAGCATTCATGTTGATGGAGAAGGTATGATATTTCACACGAAAAGAAAGAAAGTATGCATGAATATTTCCTTGTTTATTATTAATTATTAAAATGGGTGTATCAACTGCAATAGAACCATAATGGGAATCCAAAATTTTGGAGAATCTGGAATAGGAAAAAAAGATGAAGCTTATAACAAATAAGTTTCAGTGAGCAAAAAATGAAAATCGCAAAGCAGAACCTGTTGGATCTGATGTTGTGATGCTGTAGCTTACTATCGTTTTGCATAACCTAAGACTTTAATTTGTTTCCATTCCCTAATAAAATATCTTTTTTGCAAAATGTTCATTCAAAATATACTTTCTTGATTAGGGACTTGCCTAACAACGGAGGAGTGCCTCTTGAATGCAAACAGGAACCCTCATTTTACGAAAGAACAAATTGAGGATGAACTTAAAGCGTATCTTGGAGTGGAGAAAGTTATATGGCTTCCTCGTGGATTATTGGGTAAACATTCACATTGACTTCTGGCTAAATATGTTGGTCTTTGAGTAATTTCTTTGGAATATGATTATCTCCTGAAATTTGATATATTTCTTGTTCTGCCTGTACCTCTGAAAATTTCCATTGATTTTTTTGGTGTATGTGGCTGCTTTCTTTCCCCAGTCTATCTGTTTCATATTTAATGCTTTCAGATGTGATTCTATTACCTGAAGGTGTGTAAATTTGTTCATGTAAGAAGCAACATTAGGGTATGGAAATAGCAGTTGTAAAGTTGCAGGCTTCAGATTACGACATTTTTCCAGCCATTTAAATCGTTTTTATCTGATGGATACTCTCTCTCTGTTCTCCCTCCCTCTCTCTCTTGAAATGTATAAGTTTTTTGAAGACCCAAACAACTTAAGGGAGTGAACCATGTGCACAAAAATGTAGTTCAGTACTATTATGTGGAGAAGGGCAGAGCTTCAAACTTGAGAAAAAAGATGCAGAAGAGGGGTTCGTCCTTTAACGTTGAAAAATAGAACCCAGTAATTTTCTTAGAACAGATGGAGAACATTCTCTACCTTGTCAAAAGCTCCATTATTTGTCTACGGATATACCTCTGCATTACAAGTATGGTAAAATAGAGTACATTCTGTACATATCGGAAGAGTATCTGCCGAGTGACTTGTCAGGCAAGGTGCGTCACAATATTTGAACTGCCAGTGCTTCATTGGTTCTTATTGCTGTTTTTTTTTTTTTTTTGTGATAATCAATGTTATTGCTGTTAATCTGTGTCCACCTATTCAATTTGCTATTGCAGAAAACATAAGGCATGGTTTATGGGTGAAAGTTTATCGAGTTTCTTTTTGTAACTTGTTTTTGGCTTTTGCAACCTAGTTGTTTAGGCTTCCCAAATTGGTTGAGTAGAAAGAGATACTATTTTAATCAACTTCTTTTATGATAAGTAGACATTATGTTGATCAACTTAATTACTTTTTTTTTGAGAAGTAGATATTATCTTAATCTACTGAGAAGAATTAGTTTATATATTGAAACTTTTTCATGTGTTGTATTGTAGGTGATGAGGATACCAATGGTCATGCTGACAATATAAGCTGTTTTGCGAAGCCCGGTGTGGTTTTATTGTCCTGGACCGATGACAAATCAGATCCTCAGTACGAGATATCTGAAGAGGCATTTTCTGTTCTCTCCAATGCTACAGATGCTAAAGGTAGAAAACTGGAGATAATTAAGCTTCATGTACCCGGGCCGCTGTATATGACAGATGAGGAGGCAGCAGGAGTAAAACAGGTGAACGTGGTGTTCTGTGAATTCTATTTCAGTTCAATATTCCTATTACTTTTGTCAGTAGTTTCATAAAATTTGGTGCATATGTTTTGTTCTTCTTTGGGCCAGGCTTGGATGTATGTTTGTAATTGTTTTTTGCTTTTTTTCTTTTTTCTTTTTTTTTTTGGGTGTTGAGAAAGCGGGGTGGTAGTGGTAATAGATGTTCCTGCCCAAATGCAGTGGGTAAGAAATGTTTCTCCTCCCACCAGAACAAACAGATACAATTATTTTGTTCCAGTTATACTAGTCCAAAGACAACCACCGTACCTATTTGAATGTTTTCACAGTTGCATGTCAATTGCTGGCTGCATGTTTAGATGACAGTTATCTTGTAATGTTTCTGCTATAATTAAATCATAGATCTCCATATTATGCTTATGTAAGCCATTGATGTTGTACACCAGACAGCAGTTTTTTTAGTTTACCCAAATCCATCCATATAACCGCTTCTTTTAGTGACTGATATGAACTACCATAAAGCACAGCTTTGCGGGAGTTTGCTAAATTGGGTTATAAAAGTTACTGTGACCATCTCTTAGCTAAATTGGGTAACACAAGTTATTGTGTCCTTTTTAGCGCAGTTTGTGGAAGAGTTTCTTCAGGAGTGATATATGGCATGGAACAGTCACAAATTCTCTCGATTTGTGTCAAAGAGTGTGGAAATCTTGGTTTTATTGCAGAGCATATTTAGGTTGAGATGCTGGTATCAACCTACGGAATTTTTAATTGGTTTTATTGTAGAGCATATACATGTTTAGATGTTTGCATCAGCCTACCAGAAAAGGGGTTGTCTGCATGAATCGGTCTTGTTAATAGGATGTTCTTTCAGATAAACTATTATGTAAACTCGTAACCAAAAGAGCCCTTGTGCATGTTGTATGCTTAAATATCCTTCTTTTTCCTATCTTCTCCTGTCAAACTGAGCTTGGTTTCGTTTACTCTCGAGGGCTTTATTAGTAGTAACTAAATATTGTGAGATTGTAAACCAAAATGCTTCATCTCTTTACCATAATAACTTTTTGGGGGCAGGATGGTGATGCAAAGCCCAGACTTCCAGGCACTAGGCTTGCTGCTTCATATGTAAATTTCTACATTGCAAATGGAGCTATCATCACGCCACAATTTGGGGATCAAAAGTGGGATGATGAAGCCGTTCGTGTTCTCTCTCTGGCCTTCCCAGATCATGAAGTATGTTACACCGAACTTCATTTCTATTTCAAGAAAGACGATAAGTTCTCTAATCTCAGATATCTATGAACTATTTTGGGCCATAAGTTAAATGAACATTTCACTTGGTGCTTATGATGATATATATATGCTTAATCAGACTTTCGTACTGTATGATGGCTGAACAATATGATGCTGAAATGAATAGATATTAAGCATAAAGGATCCTCCTATATCTATTCTAGTCAAGTCTTTTTTTTGTGTTTCATATTTATGCAATATCATTTTTCTTGCTCGTGTCACTGAACAATTTGTAAATTTTTGGTGGTTTGTTCAGATAGTAAAGATCAAAGGCGCAAGAGAGATTGTTTTGGGAGGGGGAAACATACACTGTATCACGCAGCAACAGCCAGCCCTGCAGTGAGTACCGTGTAACAAGAATTACCATGGCAAAGTGCCGATGATGCTTCTCATAAATAGAAAAAATAAAAATAAAAACGAGCAAACAGCAGGCTATTGATATTGTGAAAAGTTTTAGTACATCACCCTGGTGTTAATTTAACAAGTGGTCAATAACGTATATGATTCAAAACCTTTGTCTGAATTGGAACCTGCGGGGTTTTAACCATTTGTTCAACCTTGTCTTTTAAGATTGTTGTTATTTTTGGGCAGAAGTATCGATTATATATATACTTTGCATATTTTCGTTTGTGTAGTTTTTGTTCATTGGATTCATACTCGAGCTGGAGAATAGAACCTTTTAGACTCCCTGTGAGGGGGTGGTGGTGAGGCCAGTTTGGAATGCTGGGGCTTATTAAAATTCATTTCTTAAAATTAATTTTGAAAAATGATTCTAAAAGTATGTATAATCTTAATTTTGGTAAATAAATTTTAAAAATTGTTTGGATAAGTAGTGTATTGTTTAGTAAAACGACGCTTTTTATTGTAAAAAGATAATAAGTATGCATGTATGAGAATTGTGATGAATATAATTGAGGTTATTATGGTAAATAATGAAAAATAAAGTAGAAGTAATATTTCAAAATGCATTTAAACTTACTTCCAAAATTACACTTAAAAATGGTGCTTCCAAAAGCACCTCTAAAAAAAAGAAGCAAATTATTACAAGTATGTATAATAATTTACTGAATATTCCAAGTTACAATTTTTTGTTTTGTGAAAAAAATAAAAATAAAAATGACTAACAAAATGTAACCCCAAATTAGCCCTACAACGTCCTTTGTGGATTGTATACCAATGCCACTTATTTATACTTTTATGTGATTATTATTATTATTATTATTATTATTATATACCAGAGTTAGCCATCTTCGTGATATAGATGGTCCATCTTTTGAGTGTATACAAGCCAAATGTCCTTGACTTGTATTTGCAGTTAATGGCAACAGGCTCCACCAATTCTAAGTGCCGGAGTTGCAATAAATTAATGTTCTTAGAAATGTTCATTGAGTCCTATATCAATACATAATTGTTTAGGTCAACATCAGGTGGTATTGCAATGGGCGGATACTTTTCTCTGCTGAGATATTTTGATACTTAACCACATGTCAACAAAAGAAATATAAATAATAGGGTTAATTTTACCCATATACAATTTTAAGTAATCTGAAATTTAATTGAATATCAATGACTAAATGTATTCCTATAAATATTTAATTTATACTTATTTTTAATAATTAGAAAGTACAATGACGTGAATTCTATATATTTTGCATTGCTCGATTTTTTTTAAAATATAAAATTTGAACAACGCATGATATAAACTAATCCAATTATTTTTTTACAATGACTAATTACCTTTATTATTATTATTAGTGCATTAAAGAGAAATTGGAGGGGAGGAAACAAGCCATGTGGGCCAACGACTCCCAATTGAGATTTGCGCTAGAGCTGCTCTCTCTCTCTCTCTCTCTCTCTCTCGCAAGAAAGAAAGGAAAAAAAACGCTCGGGCGAATTACAGAGAGAGACGACAGTTTATAGATCCGAGATCCAATTCTACACTTACAGAGTGAGAGAGAGGGAGTGAGAGAGAGAGAGAGAGAGAGGGGTTGGGGAATACTGGGTTGTGATGGGGTGCTCGTTCTCTGGGCTGAACGCACTGTACGACGCCGTCAACGGCGGCGGAGACGTCTGGATCAACGAGAACCGCTTCCGGATCTTGCGCCAGCTCGGCGAGGGCGGCTTCGCCTACGTGTATCTCGTCAAGGAGGTACCCTCCGCCGACTCTTCCGGCGGCATCTCACGGAAGTTTAAAGACCCTTGTCATATCTCTGGTACCCTACCCTAACCTCCCTTCGCTCACCAACACCTACGTATGCACATTATTATTATTATTATTATTATCTGAAAAACATATTTTCTGATTAACATAATAATTACAGGCAAAAACAAGAACAATGGCTCAAATACTACTGTTGGAATTAATTGCGCAGATTGATCAATTTATTTTAATTCACATCCATACAAGGTATTAGATATACCTGCAGCGGAAGATTTTGGATGGATCGAACTTTTTGAATTGCGAGCCCATAAACACGGCCTGATTTATTTTCCAAGCAATGCACGACGGCTATCAGAGTCGTCTGCTATTTTGCACACCTTCCAAGTTCCTAGGGTTTTCGATCCATTCAAAATCTTCCGCTGCAGTGAAATGGTTTCCAAAAATATTATTGCTGAACTACATAAAGGTTTTAAACTAGACGGTAAAAACTATGATATTTAGTAAAGGAAGGTTTAATATCTTCTTAATGAGCAAGAATTACTTGACCATTTAACCAACAATATG